>PVHP010014831.1:0-38327 GCA_004024765.1 Zapus hudsonius
AGAGATAAGAGGATCCCTGAGGCACCCTGTCCAGCCAGACTAAACTGATTGATTGGTGAGCTCCAGGCCAATGAGAGACCCCCTCTCAAGCAGAGGTGGATGCTATTCCTGAGAATGAATCTGAAGTTGTCCTCAGGCCTGCACACGCATGCACATCTGAGTACTCACACGTATCACACACACACACACACACACACACACACACACACACACACACACACGAAAGTAAGCAGACTTTCAAGAGACTGAGCTCTATGGCACAGACATGGACTCAGATCCCAGCTCTGCATGCCGGCACACTGAAGCGCGTGAAGGTAGGAATGGGGTCTGCTGCAGAATTCCCAGAGCCTAGCGCCGTGTCTGGCACTGGATGGTGCTCAGTGCAGTGGGATGGGCATCTGTGTGGCCCTGACCATGGTCTTCCTCATTCCTAAAAGGAAGGTGGCTTTCCAGCAAAGCTTCTAAGTAATTGCCTCTGACCACCTGCTACCATGCCTGAAAGCCCAGCCCAAACCTGCCCTTTCCCACAAGACATCAGTGCCTTATTGCCCACTGGATAGTCTTAGCCAATGGCTAAGGCCGACGACTCTCCTTTCCCTTCTCTCTCTCTCTCTCTCTCTCTCTCTCTGTCTCTGTCTCTCTCTCCCTCCCTCCCTCTTCCTCTCTCTCTCGCTCTCCTCTCTCCCCTTTCTCTCTCCCTCTGTTCCAGCCTATGGTAGTTTGAACATATGTCCCCCATAGACTCAGGTGTTTTATTAAAGCTTGTAACTTGGATCTCCAGCCACCTGGCTGGAGAAGTGTCACTGGGGAGGATCCTGGGGTCCAGCCCTAAGATGTGTTTGGGAGAGGATCTGATTTCCAGCCAAAAGGTGTGCAGAGAGGCTTGGGCTCTCCTTGATGCTGGTTTACACTTGCTGTTTTTGGTGTTTGCTGTTTGGTTGTTCCTCTCTGCTTGGATGTATGGAAGCAGCTTCTTGGGCCACTGATGGAACTTCCCCCTGGAAGCTTGAAATAAGCCCATCCTCCCATCAATTGTGGTTGGTTTGGATGTTCACCCCAGCAATGCGAAGCTGTCTATAACACGGCCTCTGCTCCATCGCTCAACATCTGGAATTGAACCGGAAACTCATTCCGCCATCCAGATGCTTCTCCTAAGTGTGCCAAACATCTGCACAGGGGAACCCAGGATGGTAACAATCCCAGGTTTGCCTCGCCCAGCCTCAGAGTTGGGCATCTGGGCTCCAGAGGCATCAGACTGATTATGCATTGGGTTCTAATCGTCTGTGGCCAACACAGACCTTTTGGCCAGCTGGTTTCTTCCTCTCTGTTTCCAAGTGAAGGGATAAACACAGGAAGCCTGTGGTCACGGAGGTACCAGCCAAACCCTTAATAGAATCCTGATCTGTTAAGAAATGGAAAACAATGAGGGGGAGGGGACATCTGGTTCCTTTATATTTCCCAAGCTGCTATCAATCAGACAAGCCAGGAAGGAAAAGGCCTGGAGAAGCAGAGGCAACCCCCGTGAAAGCCTTCTTTGCCTCTGGCTGCTCCTTCCTAATGGCTCCAGGAAAAGAGCCATGGTTCCTTAACTTCCAAACCCAGCAGACCAGGCCTCAGTTTTCATGGCTGTGAAAGCAGGCTGGGAGAATCCCCTCCTCTTCAAACATCACAGATCCAGAAGACAAAGGTGGAAGAACCACTCAGGGTTGTGTGAGTGACCATGACAGATCACGGTGATGATGAGGAAGTCACATCAGCTAACGGTCATTTGCTCTTGCATGCAAGCTCTGCTCAGGTGGTGGATGTAAGACATACACATAGAAACCAATCAATCAATTCAAATGATTTCCATTGTGTTACTAAAGAGAAAAGAAAAAGAGATCTGACAGTGAGTGGGGGGGGTGTCTGGAAATCTTAGCCTGGCCTCTCACAGGAGGTGACATCTGAACTGAGGTGGTGACATTTTTGTTTGTTTGGTTTGGGTTCAGGATTTTTAAAAAATATTTTATTGATTTCAAGCAGAGAGAGAGAGAGAGAGAGAGAGAGAGAGAGAGCGAGCACCAGGGCCACCACCTTGTGGGTCTGGCTTATGTGGGTCCTGGGAAATTGAATCCAGGGCCTTAGGCACTGGAGGCAAGTGACTTAACCACTGAGCAATCTCTCCAGCCCTGGGTTCAGGATTTTTTAAAAAATTATTTATTTATTTATTTATTTATAAGCAAAGAGATACAAAGAGACAGAGAGAGACAGAGATAGAGACACTAGGGGCACACCAGGGCCTCCAGCCACTGCAAACAAACTCCAGACACACGAACCACTTTGTGTACTTTATGTGGGTACTGGGGAATTGAACCCAGGTCCTTAGTCTCTGGAGACAAACGCCTTAACCACTGAGCCATCTCTCCAGCTTTCACTGTGCCACTCAGGCTAACCTCTGACTCCCAAACCTCCTGCTTCGGCCTCCTGATTGCTGGGATCAGAGGTATGCGCGTCTTTCAGCAGCAGGTGACATTTGAGGGGGCGGAGGAAGTAATCACACAAAGCCATGCCAGAGGCAGGTTGGCCACGAAAGAAGAAGACAGCATTGCTGAGGTCTGAGGGTGGAAACAACCTGTTTGTTCTGGCTGGTCTGGAGCACCAGAGAACAGCACTAGAGGAAATTGGAGGAGCCAGTGGCTGATTCTACAGGGTTTCCAGGGCCATAGCAGCAAGGGCTTTGGGCAGGTGTGTTCTGTGACAGGATGAATGATTCCTGATGCACACATGGTGCACCGAGGAGCACATGTGATGGGGATCAGGGAAGGACTGATGTTCGACCCCCCCCCCATGAATGAATGTCAAGTGCTTCTGGGAGGTGTCTTATGTAACCCTTGCTGAAACTCTGTGAGCACTGAAACCCAGTGACACCCACTGTCCAGATGAGCAAATGGAGACTTCAGATGTGTGTCCTCCCCCCCCCCACACACACACATGGCTGTTCCCATTAAAGCCAGAGTTCAAGCCCAGGCAGGCTGAATCAGAAAGCTCCCTGCTCCTGGGTCATAACTGAGGCAGGACTGCAAGACAGGGGAATCACAGGGACACAGGAAGGAAAAGGAGCCCCTCGTCCAGCAGTCTGTTTGAGGCCTCTGGCTCTGGCCAGTTGAGAAGTGAGAATTCTAGTGAGGCTTCTAGCCTTTCTTCCTTCCCAGCTTTAAACCAAACAATTTCTAGAAATCTCACCAGAAATCCCTTTTACAGTCAAAGGACATGTCCTAACCCCCTAGTAGCTCCTGTTTTAGCTTATCAGATTTTAAAAATATTTATTTATTTACTGATATACAAGCAGAAAGAGATAAATAGAAGAGAGATGGATAGAGAGAATGGGCATACCAGAGCCTCCAGCCACTGCAAATGAACTCCAGATGCATGCATCACTTTGTGCATCTGGCTTTACATGGGTACTGGGGAATTGAACTCTGGTTGTTGGACTTTGCAGGTAAGTGCCTTAATGGCTGAACCATCTCTCCAGCACTGATTCAACTTTTTAAAAGATTTTTATTGAGTCACTAGATACTACAGGAAGTGAACTCATCTCAGATTTTACATATGGAGAGGGGCATGGAGCTACCACCCAGGTGAGAAAATGCCCCTCCCTCACACTCAGAACAGTTTTGAAGACTAGATCTGTGTCCCAGACACAGTGTGTCTCTGCTCTGATGTGGTTTTTTAAAAATATTTTATTTATTCATTTTCAAGCAGAGAGAGAGAGAGAGAGAGAGAGAGAGAGAGAGAGAGAGAGAACACCAGGGCCACCACCTTGTGGGTCTGGCTTATGTGGGTCCTGGGGAATTGAACCTCGGGGCCTTAGGCACTAGAGGTGAGTGCCTTAACTGCTGAGCCATCTCTCCAGCCCTCTGATGTGGGTTTTGGCAAGACCTGCCTCCTCTTCAGCCAGGATTTTGCTGGGATTCCTCAGGAGTCCTATGCAGGGTGGAGGCTTTTAGGCAGAAGGGCATCAAAGCCAGTGCCCAAACACAGAGTGAAGAGGGCAACCTGATGGATGGCCAGCTCTCTAAGATGACGGTGCTTTCAAAGTGAGTCACAAGGGCACATTCATACACCTCTCATCACACTCCATTCAGGGGTGGGGGGGTCCCAAAATTATTTATACCCACACTTGGTCTCACCATCTGTGAAATGGGTGGGGGTGAACTTGAAGTAGTGTCTCCTCCAAATGTCTAAGGAAGTGACAAGCTCATACAGACACCATGTCCTCCCTTCCAAGAACACAGCAATCCCTCAGACTCCCCCATATGTTCCCCCCCCCAAACAGTGTACCACCCTCTCTAAGGAAGAGTCTCTCCTGTGGTTTCATGACTGAATTTCTGGGGAAACAGCAGGAGGTTTTAAAACACACAGGCAGACAAATGGTCAGGGCTTGACTCTGAGCTCTTACTAACTGTATGACCTTGGGCAAGTCACCTTGTCTATCTGGGTCTCCTAGGTTCTCACCACAAAATTTGTTGTAGAGATTCAATAAGATAAGGAGATGAAAGCCTTACCTTGAACCTGAGCATACTCAGTATGAGTACTCATTACTCTTATGGCTATTACTACTGTCACCATTGTTGTTATTGTAGTTTCTGGCCGTGTGCATCTCAGGGAGACACATCTGCAAGTCCAAGGTTAACCCCAAGCCTCAGCACCTGAAGTCTCATCTGCACAAACCCCATAGCACTGAGCATTACTGGCCTCTGCTCCTCTTAGTTAATGTATGTATTATTTACAGGACTTCACCGCGCGCCCAGAGGACTCCCCTGAGAAGTATAATTGTGCACTGGGAGGTTAGTTTGAATAATATTTACAATTAATTTCTGTCAATAAAGCAGTGCAGCAGGATCTCTCTGCACAGCACAAATGTGCCCAAGGTTGGCTTCCCATCAACCACTCTCCCGAGAAAGCTTGAAGAACGTTTCAATCTCTCTCAGGCAGTTCACTTCACTCCAGCTTTCCCAAGTTCAGGATCAACATGGCTCTGCTGAGGCTGCCCAAGCCTCCTATCTCCTCTCCAGTGGTCTCTGGAGCAGCCAGGAACAAGTTTCAATATGCAGGCCTGGGCATGCCGGTTCCCTGCACATAGCTCCCCCCGTCTCAGGTAAAGGACTCCCCATTCCTAGTCCTCTGTTCCCCAGTTGTAACCCATCCTTCAGCCCCCTGGGTGTGAGATTTCAAGAAAGCCACCTCTCCTTCCCCTCCCCTACAGTTTAGGTAATATTAAACTAATTCTTCTATGGCAGTTTGAACTAATGTTCCCCATTAGAGCCATGTGTTTTGAATGGCCCTTAACTGGTAACAATTTGGGACATGGGGCTTTTCTGGAGGAGGTGGTGGGCTTAGGGATGTTTTAGCCCAGCTTCCCCCTCGCCAGAGCTCAGCTGCTTTCTGCCAGCTGCAGTGACAAGAAGCGATGCCCAGCCTCTGCTCTAGCATCCTTTCCCTGCCATGCTCAAACTAACTTCCCCATGGAGATTGTGAGTCAAAATAAACCCTTTCCTCCCAGCAGCTGCTTACCCTAGCACCAAGAAAAAAGCTACAACACCTACCTACTGTGATGGAAATTTATTAAGCCCTACTGTGGCCCTAGGTGTAGATGACATTCCAATGGCCATCTCCCCATAGGCGGTCCAGATAACTGAGCTCATTGGCTTTAGTCATTGAGAGATGGACCCCCCACAGACAACCCTCATGCCCCACACATCCCACGCATGACCCCTCCTTTGAAGTGTGATAGACCCCCCCCTCTTTCCCTCTCACTTCCGTTCCCCTCCTCCATGCCCTTCTCTTGTTAAAATAAAATCTGGGATCCAAGAAACTGTCTCAGTTCTCTCGAACCTGAATTTTACACTGGAACCAACAACTTTTCCTCCTCAGCCTCATTGCCATACTGTTCTGTTACCTGGGAACATCCCTGTGCCTCCCATCTGACCTTCCTGGCCTTCCCATGATGCAAGTGTCTCTGTCCATTTAGCCTTGCACGAAACTTGGGTCAAGCTGGGCATGGTGGTGCATGCCTTTAATCCCAGCACTCGGGAGGCAGAGGTAGTGTTGGTATTGCTAAATGGGACACAAAGGGTTAAGGGTGTTTGAGAATGGGTAGGAAACCCCTGCAAACCCGGTCGGCATTTCCCCATCTCCACCCTTGGAAAACCCCCTCCCAAAGCAAGCCACATGAACCCAGGTTCACACCCAAGCTGTGACTGGAAGGTGGCAGGCAGTTCCTCTACCCTCACCATCTAATACGTGCCCAAGCTCATGTCTACATGCAAAGCAAGTATTCACAGGTCACTGGTTACTGCCAATCCCCGTTACCCATTTTCTTCCCCTCTCTCCTCCTCTACTTCTATTTAACCAACGATACTTCTACAATAAACACGATTACTTTCCATGCCTTTCCCCCCAGGGGTCTCTCTCTACCCGTTATTCTCTCTGAAGAGATGAGCTGAACACACAGGAAGCCATGCTTCCAAGATCTGTAACACTTCTGCGGGTTTTCAGGTCCATGGGCATGCTTTCACAGCTGCCTGGGTCCCCCCCCATCCAAGGTGCCACCAGCGCCACCAGAGCCTCTGCCATTCAGAGCATACCTGCTCCCTCCCTCCCTGATGTCCCCTCTGTGCCCACTGCCACCAGCAGAACGCCGCAGCCACTTCCAGAGTTATAACATGGAGTGGGCCTTTGCTCTGGTGCCAGCCTGCCAAGCAAGCTCCCGCCCTGCAGCAGCCAGCCGGGACCTGAAGAAGCAGCACACCTGACCACGGAGAGACATGCAGCTTGGCTCAACCCAATCCCACCTCCCCAGGTGCACTCACGCTCCAGCCCAGCCCTGCCTGCGCAGCCCGGGAAAACCCCAGCCAGGCTTCAGGACCAGCACCCTTTCTTCATTTATTAAAAACAACAAGGTAGGAGGATCGCCGTGAGTTCAAGGCCACCCTGAAACTCCATAATGAATTCCAGGTCAGCCTGGACTAGAGTGAGACCCTACCTCAAAAAACCGAAATGAACAACAACAAAAAAAAAAGAAACTTGGGTCTGTCTTCGATGCCATTGCACGTCGTGGTGGGGATAGACAGCCCCTGTGTCCAAGGCCCCATTTGAGCCTCAGAGCCACAATCCCATTGCCCCTTTCTGAACAGGGAACCCTAGAACTCTCTAATTCCATGTCTCCTGGAGGGGAGCTAAAGACAGGCCCGGGGTGGGGGGGCGGCTGGCAAGGCCGGCAAGAAGCATCTGGTCCCCCAAGGCTGTGTGCATCCTGCATCCTTCATCCTTCCTGCTTTCTGTGCTCACTGGGGGCCAGCTGGAGATGGGTTCTGAGCCTCCATTCTTCCCTTTTTCTTTCCCCTTCCCTCCCTTCATCCTCCTGCTCCTTCTCCTCTCTGGCCTCCCTCCCCTTTCACTTCTTTCTTCCTTCCTTTCCTTCTCTTCAGTGATGGTTAATATTGTCAACCTGACAGAATCAGCAGGGAAACAGATCTCAGGCCTGTCTGTGAGGAAGTTTCTAGATTCCATTCATGGAGGTAGTAGCATGGGCTGGGGTCCTGAGCACCAGCATTCTTCTCTCTCTGCTTCCTGACTCTACATGCAATGTGATCAGCTGCCTCCTGCTCCTGCCACCATGCCGGTCACCACACCTTCCCACCATGACAGACTGCGATCTCAAACTGCAAGCTGAAATAAACCATGCTAGTCGCTTTTGTCGGCCATGTGGTTACAGCAATGAGAAAAGTAGCTAATGTACCTTCCTTCTTTCCCAGGGCTGAGGAGCCTGGCTCCGTGCCCAGCACCATCACTCCCAAACTGTGTGACCTGAACTGCACTTTCTGTATCACACCCATGGGCACAGGGTCCAAGGAGCATGTTAGATGTGCAGACTAAGACTGGCCCCTCACCTCATCAGTGCATGGCTTCTCTCTGTCCCCTCCCCCATACTCAAGCACCATGTGTGTCCTCTTCTTGTCCCCACGTTCCCCCGGCCCATCCACCCATCCAGGAGGCATCGTAAAGCCCCTGCTGGCCCAGAGATCTCAAAGGTGATTTACAAACTGTAGGGATTATATACATGTGACTCAGGGGGGCGTGTGGGGGTCCTTTAAGAAGCCATGGGGACAAGAACAAAGGGGATGTCATGATTGTTCTTGTCAGGAAAATACAGTCCGAATAGGGAGTCGGCTGTGTCCAGCAGAAGGAGGAAGTCCAGCTCCCAGGACACAGCTGGGATTGCACTGCTCTTCGTCAGCTTTTCCAAAGGCAGCAAGAATTCCTGGTCTCCTGCCGGGCACACTGTGACAGGCCCAGGAGGCCCAAGTCAGGGACAACTACCTCTGCAAACTGGGACAAACCCCATGCCATCGTGTGCCTCAGTTACACATCTGTAAACAGTCCTATGAAATGTCCTGGGAAGGGGACAGTGAGAACACAAGGCTATTGTGACCATTCCCTTTCCTCTCTCAAATCAGGCAAGTTTGGACTTCTTGAAGCAATTGGAAGTCCCAGCTTGGATCAATTCAGAGTTGCCTCATCATAAGCATCAAGACCCAACAAGGGAGGAACAGTCTGTCCCTTAATGACGTGTGACTCCAAACAGCCCACGGCTGGGGAACGGGCCCAGCGTGAGGGACACAGAGCATCTGTGTATGCATCCTGACAGAGAAGTGACTGAGCCAGAGGACAGAAAGTGGACCCTTAGGGGCCAGAAGACCATGGCCCACAAGACACTGCCTCCTGCCAGGCCCTCTTCCTCTGCTTCCCAGACCTCTGGAGTGTGCGGAACGGGAGTCAGGGAAACATGGAAGCTGAACACCAAATGCATTTTCTTTGCCATGTTGTATTATTTTGAAAACTATTTACAAAACTTCTTAAAGGCCATTAAGATGTTCAGGTTGATCCATGAAGACCCAGAATTTATAGTTGTAATTCCAAACTCTCTAGTTTCTTCTGACTCTGCAGCCAGATAAACTGAGGTTCAAATCCTGTATCTGCCAGAGATTAGCTGGGTGCCCATGGACAAGTTATTGAACCTTCTCTGAGCCTCAACTTCTGCATATGTAAAAGGGAAGCAATCGTTGTACCTAACTCAGAGTACGTGGGACATACATGTGATACATGAGACTTATACAAAAAGCGCTTAACATGCGAAGTGCTCAATAAATGTAGGCTATCATTATAGTCTGGAATATTCTCCATAAAGGAATGAAGTCTTTAGAGCCTGGCAGAATTTACATCAGGTCTTATCTCAGCCCCTGACGAGCTGTGTGTGACACTGGGTGACTTAATTCCCTCCTGCAAGACTTGGCTTTGTCACTTGAAGACTGGACAGCATAAATCTGCCACACCAAGGTGTCCGTTTCAGATGAGGAAAGCCTGACCATGAGGCTGCACACAGAGCATGGTTCAAAGTGAGTCAGGTTCATTAGGCTCTGTGTCAAGTTCATGGCCGAGCCCTCAGAGGCAGCCTTCTCTTACAGAGATGCTCAGAGGCCCCATCTGGAAAACGGAGGCTTTGCCCCCAAGTCTCCAGCAAGGCTTGGAAGGGGCGGATGAGAAAGAATTTGTTCCTCTACTGTGGGGAGGGTGTTCTAAGCCCCTCTCCCAGGTGAGGGAAGGAGGAGGAGAGATCCTGAGATGGGGTGGGGGCTGCTGTGAAGCTACACACACACACTCCATCTCCAGATTACAATGCCAAGTGACCACGGGGGCTAAAGCAAGCATCTGCACCCCAAAATAGTTGCATCCTAAGGCATCACCACTCAGCAATGCTTAGGTGTGAGCTCCTCTGTACCCATATTCTTTGGGGGTGGGTGGGAAATCTTTGCTCTCCTTTTTCATTCATTCCTTCCCTGCCCCTCCCCCTCACCCCCATCCTGCTCTTGCAAAGACCCATGGAGTCCCCTCAGGACCTGCTCTGCCCAGTTCATCTGAAAATCCAAGTCAAGGTCTTGGGATTTCATGGGCTGTTTGGTCACCTTCCTCTGCCACTCTTCCAGGAAGACTTTATGTATGCCGTTGCCTGTGGGGAAGACTTGGGTGGGCACAGGGCAGGGCTTTCCATGATGGGTGTGGTTCTCATAGGTGTGGGGTGGTGGTGCTCTGCCTCCCTAGCCCACACCAGGGACTGTGTTGTAGCCTCTGGGCACTTCCCAAGACACATAGGTAACTTATTCCTGCACCCATACGCTGATCCCAGCTCAGGGCGATACTTTGGAAAACTTCCTTTTAGGCCTGACTTGGTCCAGGCTGGTGTCTCTTGGATCTCAGATGGTTAACCGAAGGCTGTAAGCAGAATGCAGGTTCTGCCCACCATCCAGCTCTGAGAGAGAGGTTCCATGCCCTGGACCCCCACTCCAAACACAATTCACCCTGTGCAAAATGCAGTGGACATGAGGGCGTGCTAAGAGGTCCCTGCCTTGGTCTTTGGGAGATAATCCCTTGGGTGTTCCGGGTCAGGGCACCCCTGAGGGTGTTCCCAGGTGAGGCTCAGAGCATGCTGGTCTCTCTCTCATTCATAGAAGTCCTCTCAGTCATTGATGACATCTTGGTGAAGCTTCTGTGACTAGGGAAGGAAGAGTGACCTGTGTCCTCACTCAGAGCATTCACCAGGCGGGAGAAGAGAGCCACCTTGAACTTCTTGAAGTCCTGGCCCATGAAGACGTACAGAATGGGGTTCATGCAGCTGTTGGAGATGGCAATGGCAGTGGCCAGAGGCAAGCCCAGACTGAAGACGGAGCCAGGCACGACGGTGTGGTAGAGCTCCAGCAAGTAGAGGGTGTGATAGGGGCACCAGCAGAGGAAGAAGGTGACAATGATGGTGACGATGATCTTGAAGGGTTTCTTGGACTTTGCCAGGCGGTTGTGCTGCAGCTTACAGACGATGGTGAGGTAGCAGGCTGTGGTCACGAGGGCAGGAAGCAGGAAGCCGCAAAGGAAGCGTGTGACAGTCACGACCATGTGTCTGGTGAACCCAACGGAGTCCAATTGGGAATGAACAGAATGGGGGGAAGACCCAGGCGCAGACAAGCTAAAATTGTTGAAACAGGATATTTTCCCATGTAGATAGGCTGTGTCCCGGAAGACAAGAGATGGGGAGCTCAAGAAGAAAGCCAACACCCAGATGACCACGCAGGCCATGTAGGCCAGCCGGACATGGCGATGGTTCTGGGACCAGACGGGAAGGAGCACGGAGACGCAGCGGTCGATGCTGATGGCGGTCAGCAGAAAGACGCTGGTGTACATGTTGTGAATCAGCAGAAAGTTGCTGATTTTGCACAGGGCTTTCCCAAACACCCAGTGGTAGTCCATGGCGGCATAGACGATGTAGACAGGCAGGAAGATGTTGAACAGGAAATCTGCCACAGCCAGGTTGAGGAACCAGACGGTATTCACCGTCTTCTTCATCTTAAAGGTGGTGATGACGATAACCAAGCCATTGCCTAGGATCCCCAGAAAGCACACAATGCTATAGACCACCACGAGGAAGATCCGGGTCACCCTGGTTTCCAGGGGAGATAACTCTTCCAAAACCACCACAGAGTCAAAGCCATCGGGGTAGTCATCATAGATGCCCGAGTTGTTGTAATCCCCAGCCTCCATTTTCTGCAAGGAAAGACAAAGGTCATGAGTCGGAGCTTGACCGGAAGTGATGCTGAGACGTGGTCAGAAGCACCAGGAAGCCCACCTCCAATCCTCCTTGACTTTGAGCAAGACCCATGGGTGAGCTGTCCTTTTGCTACTGTAAATTAAAACTAGTATAAAATTAAGTTTCTTTCTTTCTTTCTTTCTTTCTTTCTTTCTTTCTTTCTTTCTTTCTTTCTTTCTTTCTGTTTTGTGTGTGGGTTATGCCATGTGAGCATACCTGTGCAGGTATGTCTGCCTGTGTATATGAAGACCAGAAGTTGATGTCCAGTGTCTTCCTCAACTGGTCTCCACTTTATTTTACTGAGGCAGGTTCTCACACTTGAACCTAGAGCCCACGAGTTCTGCTAGTCTATCTATCCAGCTTTCCCCAGGGATCCTCTGTTACTATCCCCCCCCCCCAGGACTGGGATTACAGGCACGTCACCACACCCACCTGGCATTTGTGTGGGTGCTGGAGATTCGAACTCAGGTTCTCGTGCTTACATTGAAAGCACTTTATCCACTGAGCCATCTACCCAGCCCTACTTTGGTTGTTTTTTTTTTTTTAACAAGCACCTACAACTACCCCTACAAGCCAGGTACTATTATAAGGGCCCCACAGGTACAGGCATCAGGGAAGGCCAGAGGGAACCAGGCCAAGACAAACAAGTATGGAAGCAGGGTGGGTGAGGAACCCAACCTACAAGGGAGGAAAGTCCTTCTGTGTCTGTCTATGAGAGTGGTATACATGTGTGTACACTTGTTCGTATATGTTCATATATGTGAGGGTATATGTGGGGGGGAATATGTACAGACTTCTCCACATACATGTGTTATTCTCAGTTTGTCATCCAGATCTTTGGAGTTACGGCCTCTCATTGCCTTGAAGCTCGTCCGCCAATCAGGCTAGACTGGCTGGCCAAGGAGCCTCTCCATCTCCCCAGCACTGTGATTACACATGTGCACCACCACGCCTGGCATTTCTATATGATTCTAGGCATCCATCCCGGCAAGGCAAATGCTTTACCAGCTGAACTATCTCCCTAGCCCAAGTCCACATTTTTCTCTTAGGAAAAGGCAATCAACAGGGCTAGAAAGATGGCTTCGTGGTTAAGGTGCTTGCTTACAAAGCCTAATGACCCAAGTTCAATCCCCCAGTACCCATGTAAAGCCAGGTGCACAAAGTGGTCCATGCATCTGGAGTCTGTTTGCAGAGGCTGGAAGCCCTGGCTTACCCTTTCTCTCTGTCTATCTCTCTTCTCTCTATCACTCTCTGCTTGAAAATAAATTAATAATATTTTTAAAAGGCAATCAAGATTTAAACAAACCCTAGTCTGAGTCTCTGCTTGTCGCCTGCCTCTTGGGGACCCTATCTTCCCTACAGTCAGTGGGAGAGGCCATTATTCACCCAAAATGCCCTCAGAGAGTGGAACATTGTGCCAGCACCTAAGTGCCATGAAGGACAGGGGCCCACTTCTGTGGACATGGTTTTGACATGCTTCCGAAGTCCAGAGGACGGCCATCCTTGCATCTCCCCCTGTTCCCACCTTGTAAGTGGCCACTGCTCCCTCTGGAGACATGAGTCACAACCTTAAGAGGCCCTTACCCTTTATGCAACCCTTTATGGGTCCACTGTGTAAGCTCAGCCAGCTGGAAACACCTACAGGGAAGAAGGAAGAGGTAGTTGACAGATCCAGGCCTGAGAGGCAGAGCTGGGCAGGATCTGATGTCACTTTCTCTATTTGATAGCAGAGGCTGAGTGTCATTAGGCCAAGGTCACCCTGCTGGGAAGTAACAGAGCCCTTGACCTAGATCAACTGGCTCTACTCAGATCCAATTCCAGACCTGATCTCGGCACTCAAGCAAAGACCACCGGGGAGCTCAGCAGGTTGAGCAAGCTGTGGGTGACTCTATGCAGATCTACTCCCAGAGAAAGACCCAGAAGGCACCAGCCAGTCACCAGAGACAGATTCTCTCATGTCATTTAGCCTTCCTGGGACCCCTTCCATGGAGGTGTGCATACTTTTGCTTTAATAAATTTGGAAACTAAAGGTGGGCTTGGTGGTGTACGCTTATAATCCCAGCACTCAGGAGGCAGAGTCAGGAAAAGGGTGAGTTTGAGGCCATTCAGAGCTACATAGTAAGATCCTGCCTCCAAAAACATGTGGAAACTGAGGCTCGGAGAATGCTGAGTCCTTCTCACTGGGCCTTCTCTGGGCCCTACAGTCACCTACCACAGGGATCTTGTGGGGGGACAGTGATCCATAGAGCCACCAAACATCTCTGGGGCAGACAGCCAAGTTGCTGCTCCAGCATCCAGCCCATAGCAACCTTGAGGGATTCTCCCTAGACTCGGAGCCTGTAAGCCTGGAGCTCTCGTGGTGATCGTGTGCACAGTTCGAATCTGACTAGCCACCTCCTCGCTGAGCAGCTTTTGGTACATGAATTCCCTCTGAGCCTTGGACTCCTCATCAGTAACAGGAATGCTCACATCACAGAAGGCGTTAAAGGATGAAAAGCATCGGGAAAATGTGACCTTTAGGTTGGTGCTGATCTGAGCTACGTAGCGCACCCGCCACATTTAGAACTGACTCACCACAACCCAGATGTGCACAGCTGGAACAGGACTCGAACCGAGGGTGGCAAGCTCGATGGCCCAGGCTCTCCCTTCTTAAAGAGTAGGCTCCAACCAGATGTGCCAATCGGGATTCATGATGATTAAGTCCAACTTTCCTTCATGGCCCCTTATGGACTTGGGCTCATGTAATACATAAGTCACCTCTCCCTTTTGTTAAGTTTGGAAAACTCCACCAAGATTCTGAGCTCTAGGGGCCCAAAAGTGGGGCTTGTGTGTCACCCCACTCTGAAGAGATGGAGGATATACCAGGAGAGTCTGCTGGAGTGTCACCAAGAGCCCTGGAATTAGAATGAAGAGAGATGGGGGTCCTATCCTCAAGCTCCTGTACTGGAGTGGGGGAGGGAACAGAAGGGAAAAGGAAGTGGAGAGGAGAAAGGATGCAGTTCTGTGATTGACACGAGGTCCAACCGGTGTTGCTGACAGCAGTGGAGTGATGCTTTGAGCTTTTTAAAATATTTTATTTATTTATTAAAGAGAGAAAGAGAGAGAGAGAGAGGGCCTCCAGACACATGCACCGCCTTGTGCATCTGGCTTTACATGGGCACTGGAGAATTGAACTCAGGTCCTTCTGCATTGCAGGCAAACATCTTAACCGCTAAGCCATCTCTTCAGCCCTGCTTTGAGCTTTTGCATATGCCTAGGACTGGGCAGAGCACTCAGGTACCATGGTAGCTCCTTAACATACAAGGGGCTCCCTTGAGGCTTGGTGTGGTGTCCCCCATTAACTCATGTGTTCTGATGCTTGATCCCCAGCTGATGGCAATGTAGGAGGTGGAGCCTTGCTGAAGGAGGTGTGTCACTGAGGCTTGAGCTAGAGTTAGTTGGTTCACTTTCATGCTGCTGATGTCTACCTTCTGTGGCAGAGGTGGCATCCAGCCTCTGCTCATGTCATGTTTTCCCCTGGCATCATGAAGTGTCTCCTTGAGTCTGTAAGTCAAAAGAAACCCTTTCACCTTCAATCCATTTGGTCAGGTGTTTGTGCCAGCAAAGAGGAGGTAACTGCAGTATTTGGAGAAGCCCTTGTGCAAATATGCAAACAGAGGTGAGAAAGCCAAGTCTAATCAACTTGGAGCTCACCTGTCACACAACACTGCAAAGAACTGTGGCTTGTACACACTGATGAAGCCACCAAGTACGTCTTTGAGGAAGAAGTGAGTACGTCCACCTTCCCTGTGCCAGTGACAAGAAATAACTTTCCCAGCTGGGGCCCTTTCCCACCAAGAACTGACAGCTACCACACTGTGAAGAGCCCAGAATGTCACAAGAAGCTCAGAGGAGGGGCTGATCTGGGAGCTCCATATTCCTGGGCAGGGGTGCATCTAAGCGAGGAGGGACAGTGTGCCCAGGGTCACAGGGGAGCATCCTATCCTCAGCAGCCTTGCCACTTGGACCATGAAGGAGTCAAGTGACCCAGATGATGTCATTCCTGGCTCTCATGATGGGCTGGGAGCAGCTCAGGTCAGTGGTCATGTCATTCTATCTCTGAGCCAGCACAAGTGGGGTTGGGACAGGGAGACTTCCTCTGGTCATCCCACAAAGATGACAGGCCCGGGGGATACTACCTACTGGTTATGCCTGCATGCTCCACCCCATCCCCAGGTATTCGGGGTGTGGGGGGAAGAGTGGAGAAGGCCTGAATTACTGCATTGTCCCCAGCCTCAATTTGTCCCCACATAGCCTCCATCCTGAGGCCATTTCTGCCCACAGCATACCCAGGTGCCAGACAGGCCTCACATCTGCAGAACTGCCCAGAGACCCCTGGGAAGACAGTGAACCCTGCACCTCCATTGTCTCATCTGAAAAATGGGTTTGACAGTGATAGTTCCTGCATCAGAAGAGGTTGCAAGGGTTAAAGGTCAAATGTGAAATGTCACTCTCTCTCCATGTCCATGGGGGAGAGGTGCCCACACTCCCTTTGATATCCATATTCTCAGATCATGCCTACATTCCTTAGACAAAAGAGCATAATATTTGCATATAAATTTGAGTACAGCCTCCCACATAGTCTAAATTATCTCTAGATTATTTATAATACTTGTGCAACATGTGTGGTTTGAATGGGAATGTATGTCTCCCATAAACTCAGATATATATATATATCTGATATATATATATATATATATATTGGTTTTTTGAGGTAGGGTCTCACTCTAACTCAGGCTGACCTGGAATTCACTATGTAGTCTCAGGGTGGCCTTGAACTCATGGCGACCCTCCTACCTCTGCCTCCCCAGTGCTGAGATTAAAGACGTGCACCACCATGCCTAGCTTGTGATTTTTTGATTAAGATTGAGCTTGCAACTTGAGCCTTCATCAGGCAGAGCCCTGCTGGGGAGTAAGTATCTACTGGGAGTGGATTTTGTAGTCCAGTCCTACAGTGTGTTCAGAGCCATTTGGACTCTAGCTGTTGTGTTTGGTGGCTGTTGGTGGTGTCTCTCTGCTGTGGATCTATGGAAGTGAGCCAGCTTCTTCTGCCGTTGATGGCATTTCCCCTGGATTCTGTAAGCCTGAAATAAACCTCTTCCTCTCATAAGCTGCTTCTGGTCAGGTGTTTGCCCCAGCAATGAGAAAGTAGCTACAACACAATGTAAACTAATTATTTTTCAATTTTGAGGCAGGGTGTTACTCTAGCTCAGGCTGATCTGGAACTCACTCTGGCCCAGGCTGGCCTCCAACTCACTGTGATCCTCCTGTCTCAGCTTCCTGAGTGCTGGGATTACAGATGTGCATCCTTCTAGAAGCTTTTATTCTGCATCGTTTTTGACAAAAAGAAAAAGAAAAAGTCTCTCCATGTGCCTTCATCACAGAAACAATTTTTTCCCCAAATATTGTTTTCCTGTTGGCATGTGCATCTGCACAGGCATACATTCAGGTGTGAGTAGGGCAGGGGCAGGCCACAGCGTAGGGGTGGATGTCAGAGGAAAAAAGGTTCTCACCTTTCACCATTATTTTAAGGCAGGGTCTCTCATTGTTCTCTGCCAGCTGGCCCCTGAACTTATGGAGGGTTCTTCTGTCTTCCCCACGCATGTTACCATAGGCATGCTGGGATTACAGATGCTCAGCAAGAAAAACGTAGGTTCTTCTGGGGATCTGAACTCAGGTCCTCCCCTCTGCTCCGCACTTCGTTCTCTGAGTCATCTCTCTTTGTTAGTTTGTTTTGGAGACAGAATCCCAAGGTCACACAGCTGGGAAATCTGAACCCAAAATGTGACTCCTAGAATCCCAGGGGAAAGGGGACCTCAGGCTTGCCTCCAACTGGTGATCCTCCTGCCTCTGCCTCCTGAGTGCTGGGATTATAGGTATGTGCCAACACCCACAGCTTTTCCAAACTTTATTTAATGTGGGGTGTGTGTGTGTGTGTGTGTGTGTGTGTGTGTGTGTGTGTGTTCATGTGTATGAATGTAGGTGAATGTGTACCATGGTGTTTATGTGGGCTTTAGAAGACAGCCTTCAGATCAGTCCTGTCCTTTCACCTCATTCTTGTCCACAGCTCAGTGTGTTTTCTGGAAAATTCTTCTGTCTCTGCCTTCCTTCTTATCTTAGGCACACAGGCTACAGCGCCCAATCCCACTCCTCCAACCCCTCTGAGCTTTAACCGTGAACTCTGAGCACCCAGCCCTTTATCACAATCCTCCTTCTCCCGCAGGCAAACATACCTACACTCTTTCCCAGGCTTCCCTGTACCTGCCCATCAAGGTCTGGGAAAGCAGCTACCTCGTGAAAGTCTCTATACATCCTGTCCGCTGATGCCCACTGCCCACTCAGGTGCCTATTTATTTATTCATTTGAAGAGAGAAAGAGAGAGAAATAGGCACACCAGGGCCTCTAGCCACTGCAAACAAACTCCAGACACATGCGCCACCTTGTGACTCTGGCTTACATGAGTACTGGGGAATCGAACCCAGGTCCTTAGGCTTTGCAAGCAAGTGCCTGAAGCACCAAGTCTTTTCTCCAGCCTTCAGGTGCCTTTTACAAAACCTTCTGCCCACTGAGAAAGGCCCTTGAGGAATTCACAGTAAAAACCAGCATGGTTTCCCTCCTGAAGAACTGGGCTGCTTTCTCTTTCTTGATTATCCAAGATTTACAGCTGAATGCATTTCTCCTTTTTCTGAAAAAAAAATCTTATTTATTTTTCTGCAAAAAAAGGAGAGAGAGAAAGAGAGAGAGAGAATGTGTGCACCAGGGCCTCTTGCCACTGCAAACCAACTCCAGATGCATTCACCACTTTGTGAATGCTTTGCAAGCAAGCACCTTTAACCACTGAACCATCTCTCTGGCCCACACACTTCCCTTTTGATGTGGCCACGAGGAAGTCCGGTGTCAAATTCATGGATTAAAGGCAGCAGCTCCCTTAACTGTCGGACTGAAGGTTTCCACATTGGTTCCAGCTGGTCTGTATGTCTGCATCTAATTCTAGTCTATTGATTTCAGGTTCTTGTTATAAATAAGTGGGTGTGCACACGGCACAAACGTGCTAAACACCATTAGCTGTGGTAGCTTGCATATCTTTAACAATTCTCCACTCCTACGGCTGCTCCCACTGCCAAAGTGAGGAAGGGAAGCTATTATCACAGTGTCAGCCAAGGTCAGGTTCAAACCAAGGGACTCTGCCCCAACTCTTGCTCTTTAACCACAATGTTTTCTGCAAAGCAGAACACATTATTTCAAGTTGCCTCACACCCTTCCTAATGTTCCAGGGTGCCCAGCTCCCCCAACAGAGACACTCTCCCCCTTGCCCCACGTTTCCAACGCCCACCCCGCCCTGTCCAGGAATCTCTCCTCCCTAGTTCTCTGGACCATCTGGTTAAGGTTGGGAAGACATATAGGGCCGGTCACAGCAGACACGTCTCTCGTCACAGCCCAGCCCCACAGGCCAGCCTGCCTCTGCTCCTGTCCTCAGCTCCTTCCAGAGCTGGGCAGATAGTCCTTGTTCTGTTCCCAAGGTTGTTGAGACCCTGAGCTCACGTCCATCTGAAGCAGAAACTCAGAACTGTCTGCCTGACCCTCTGTTCCCACAATGTCCTGAGACAGTCTTGGTGTCCTTACCTGGGGACACACACATGGATCTCGAGGAAAAGATACTGGGGAGGAGTTATAGTCCCACATGTGGGATCCTCCCCTCTTTTTAAAAATATTTTATTTATTCATTTTCAAGCATAGAGATGAGAGAGAGAAAGAGAGAGAGAGAGAGAGAGAGAGAGAGAGAGAGAGAATGCACCAGGGCCACCACCTTGTGGGTCTGGCATGGGTCCTGGGAAATTGAACCCTGGGGCCTTAGGCACTGCAGGCAAGTGCCTTAACCGCTGAGCCATCTCTCCAGCCTGATCCTCCCCTCTTGAGACCTCAGTTGTTCAGTCTGTGAAGTGGGGATGATAACAGCATCCACCCCCAGTGGTACCTCCCAGAACCCACGAAGGCTAAAGAAAAAATTACTGGAGCCAGGATTGGGCAGCGGATAGTCTCAAGATCCATCTGGAGGCCCTGCATGTGTCTGTCCCAGGTCTCTCTAACTCACCCCAGTCCTGATGAACTTGAAGGAGAAATTTCAAAAGATCCAAGTCCAGTTGGAGGCCCCAGCAGGTCAGAGCTCTCTGCTGTGTGGTGGAAGGGAAGCTAGAGTGAACTGGATGTCAGAAACCTTTCTAGACCAGACTGCAAATGACAAAACATCTTTTCTCTCTGAGCTAGAAGTTTCTACTCACTTCTACAAGCTCAAAGCCATCCCTGAAAACCAAGTTCAAATGTCCTCTGTGGGGCGGGAGTGGGGAGACTTCCCTTGGTGTTCCTTTCCCCCATAGTGAGTGGAATGGTGCCCTTCCCCTCAAAGAGATGTGTCCCCCAGAGCCTGGGGCAGGAGAGGAAGACAGGGACAATTATGCTGTCATGAAAAGGGAAAGGAGCCCCTCACCCTGGAAGCTTCAATGAAGTGAGAATGCTGACACAGAAAACAACTGCTTACGGCCTTCCCCCTTTCCTGCTACAAACCTGCACCTGTCTTGTTCCAACTGTTCATAATTTGCTTTGAAGTCTGGCCTCCAGCTCTGCACCCTGAACTGAAGCCCCTTCCCTAAGCTCAGGACCCTCTACACATCAGTGTGCACACAGCCCCTGAAGCATCCCCCTAGGCTCCCGTGTTTGAACATTTGCTGTCCATGTGGTGGCGCTGTTGGGAGAGATTGTGGAACCTTTTTGGTGCCTTGCTGGAGGGAAGGTCCCTCCCAGGTGGGCTTTGATGGTTCCAGCCCAAGTTCTCTTTCTCTCTCAATTCATGGAGCTGTAATCAGCTCTACCCCAGGCTTTCAGCACATCAGAAGGAGCCCCAGCCACCAATGCCTTCCCTGCTGTGATAGACTGGGTCTCTGAAGCCAGGAGCAAAAGTAAACCCTTCTTCCCTCCAGTTCCTTCTCCAGCAGTATTTGGTGACAATGACAAGAAAATAACTACAGTACTCCTCATAGGAACTGAACCCACCATGAAACAGACACCTCCCTGCCTCCAGTGGAGGAAGAAATCTAGTCTCCAAACCCAAAGAGAGAGCCATTTTGAATGTCCAAATAATAAGAATAAAGACAGCAGCCCTCAGGAATTGGGCAACTGACAGAAACAGGCGACATTTCAACAGGGCGATCCCCACACCAAGGCCCAAGCGACACTGAAGAGCAATAGACAAGGGCTTGATGACAGACCACAAGGAAAACACAGGACCCACTGGAGAGCTGGAGAAGCCCCCCGGGTGTCGCCACCGCGGTGACCCTTCCGGAGTGATCACTGGGCAGTGGGCCTTGCACATGCCCTGTGAGCAGAGGTGTGTCTAGTGAAGGAGGGTTCCTACATGCAGGATGCATCGGGGGAAGCATTCCAGGAAGCCCGGGTCAGGGAGTCAGGCAGTTAGGGCCAGGGTGGGAGGAGGCCAGGCAGGTGTGGCATCCTGTGGAGTTTCACAAGGGTGACCTGGACTCACACCCACAGAGCTAGCTGGTGGGATAGCACAGGCCACATCCCAAAAGGCTGCATTTTCCCCTCCCTCCACCCATCCCATGTCATTCATTCCTGCCTCTGAAGTCAGACCTCCAACAGAGCCTCAGGTACCAGCCTTGCTCAGGGGAGCAAGCGCCTATGGGGAAATCAGTTCATGAAAACAGCCAAAGATCTGGGGTCATGGCCAAGGCAGGGGTCCTCTAAGACTAGGTGCTGGAGGCTCTGGGTGCACATTGTGGAGGATGGGGAGAGGTGGAATGGGGGTTGGGTCCCCAACTTGGAATACGGTGCTTCCGTAAGAAATTGCAATGAACACAACCCCATGGAGCAGACAGAAGAGACTGGAGATGCCCCCCCACTATGCCCCCCAGAGCACAGAAGTACACTGAAAGCACACACAGACAAAGCAAGGACCCAGCATCCCACACCACCACCCTGGTCAGCTTGGACCAGCTGTGCCAGAGGCAAAGCAGAGAGGACCGATGGAATGAAGTGTGACCAAGATTTCCAGAGGCCAGCCATGGAGATCAGGGTGGAGAGGGTGGAAGCAGCCAACCTTCCTAGCCCTCTTTCTTGAGGTCCAGAAAAAAAAAAACAAATAAAACAACACCCCAAAATCTCCCCCTCCCCACCAGAGTTGGTGTCTGGATGGCACTCAGTCCAAGGTCTGGGCCACTGAAGCCCCATGCCCAAGTGACACTATCAGGCACAGGGCCAGAAAAGCCACTTTCAGAGCCCCACCCAACAGCCTTCTGTGTTGGACAGGGAAGAACTTGGACTTGGAGGAAGCAACGGAAGTAACAGCGACGACGCTCAGCTGGAGGCGGCTGCTGGGTGCTGGCCCCCAGGCAGATGGCTGCCCACATCCCTGCTTGGGAAACACAGAGTTCAATGTCACATCTGGTTCTTCCCACCAGAGCAAAACCCTCAGGAGGATGACACTGGCTTCGTTCTCGTTAAATAAATGTGTACACAACCCTCACGGGCTATTAAAGGAGGCACAGAGAGGGTAAGTCATATGCCTGAGTTCACACAGCAAACTCAGCAAAGCACGAGAGACCAAAACAGCCATTCTGGCCAGAGCAGGAAGCTCAAAAGAAGGCAGGTGCTTTAAATCATTTCTGCACCTCCCTGGAACATTCCAGAAACCTTTGGCCTTTGCCCCAATGGAAACTTCAAGAGCCTCCACAAGATGGATGTGGCAGGGTCTAGGGTGTGTGCTGTCCCAAGACACACACACAGCCTCTAGTTAATGGCCAAGCGAGAGACACATTTGATCACGCAGTGCAAAGAATTCCTATTTGCAAGCTGGGGCTCTTTCATCCATCCCCCATCCCAGAAGGACTCTTGGGGGCTCTGCTCCCTGGCAGAGGTGTAGATTGCTGTGACACAGCAGGTCATGAGTGGGAACAGGCCTGTTCTACCCTCAACTCCCCCTCAGCCCATGTAACCCCCCCCCCACTTTACCAGGAAGCATCTGAAGTCGGGCAGGCAGGGGTCCAGCAGAACCCCAGGGCTGGTGACTGGTAGGACAGGAGTTGAGACCCTCATTCCCTTGAACCCGGAGCTCCCCGGCTTCCACTGCTCCCTGCTGGCCTGTGGCCTCTCTGCCCCTGTTCATGCTCTCGGAACACATAGGCGCCCCAGGTCTGCAGAGGACTCACTACTGGACCATCTGTCCCAGCTGCTTCCTCTCCTCTCGGACTCTCAGCCCCTCCCCCTCTCTGCAAACTCCCTCCCTTCTGGGTGTCTTCCTGACCAGACCAGGGTTCCTCCACCCCACCAACCTGCCGCCCCTCACTGCCAGCCCCCTCACCTCTGTGCCTGGCCCACCAAGTCGCTGCTTGCAAAGCACTGCTTGACTGCCTCAGTCTTTAAGTTGGCTGCTTAGCTCCTGTTATCGGGCCCGTGGGCGTGAGAGCCCTTCCTTGTGCTTCTACACATGGTCTTGTTTGGCCTGGCTCCTGGCCCCATCTCCCACCACCCAGACAGCCCAACCGGACAGTCCAGCTGGGCTGCGGCCCACGGATCTCTTCTGAAGGTCTCACCCTCCCCAAAAGGCCCCTCAGTGGGCATCCTGAGTTGGAGTTGGGAAAGACACTGAGACTCAGAGCTGAGTGGCCCTTCTTCAGCCCCAGAGCAGAGGCCATCGGCCTGTCGTGTACGTTATATCCCACAGCCTAGAGTTGTGCATGGAGCCTCATACTGCTTATGCCCAGCATAGATTTGCAAATGGAAACTTAGCCTTCAATCACGTGACTAGTCCAGGCTCACACAGCTTTTAGCATCAGCTTTGGGCTTGTATTTTTTTTGGGGGGGTGAGGGGTTTTGAGGCAGGGTCTCACACTAGCCCACAATGACCTGGAACTCACTCTGTAGTCTCAGGCTGGCCTCGAACTCAAAGCGATCCTCCTACCTCCTGCCTTGATGGAATATTCTAGATTAGCATGCCTTTGATGGCTGGTCTCATGCAGAGAGAGAGAGAGAAAGGGACCTCCTGGCTCCCGAATGTAGTTCTAGAAAGTACTCAGGGGCTACAGTCCATGAGTATTGGCTCGGAGAGACCCTTCGTCTGGAAACCACACAGCGTCACCAGATGTTTCAGCCACAGGCCTGGCTACCATCCCTGGACGGATTTAGCTCCCAGTCGAGAGAGTTTCCTCCCTGGTCCCACACCCCTGCGTGGGGGGACCATGCTGAGTCACCCAGCAGAGCCAAGAGACAAGGGTCTGCTTGCTTTCAGCTGGGAGTGTGCAACACTAGCACCCTGTCAGGATGGACAGAAGTCAAGCACCCAGCTCCTCAGAGACTAGCAGACCCCAGGACGCCTCCTGTGCAGCTAGTAGGTGCGCTTGACCTGCTGGGCCATTGCTCCAGTCCCCAGCTCCATTTTATTAAACACCTACTGTGTGCCAGAATGTTGAGAGGCACATGATAAGGATCATCTTGGATCCTGTGGGACAGTAGCTGTTCTTTTGGCTAGTTTATGGGTGAAGAAGCTAAAACTTGTTTCTTTTCTATGCTCCGGGCAGAGCAAGTGTCCCCTCAGCATCTCATGTCCTCATTCTTAGTAAAGTCTGTCAGTGGGGACGCTCTGCAGGACATCAAAACCTTATAAGGAGGGTCTCTGGCTGAGTGTGCCTCAGTGTGGCTGGAGGACCCAACAAAAATAGCCCTTTGTAGGATCTCAAGCAATGCCCCAAGCCCTTTGCTCCCACTAAACAGATGGGGAAACTGAGCTTCAGGCAAGATTGATTTTCCACAGGTGACCCAGCAAGCCAGTGAGCCGGCAGACAGGTACTCCAGGCTAAGCGTTCCCAGAATTCTGCTGTGTCCCCGACCCAGCCTTTCTAAGCCATGTGACCTAATGATATGTACAGGTTGTCTCACTGCTCTGAGTCTCTGGCCTCTTAGCTAGAGCACCTGTCTGAGTGGGTTGCACCGGAATGGGCAGGTGGAGAGCCTGCCACAATCCTAGGCACTGTGTTACCAGGATGGCAGAGGACAGACCACGGTTCTACTGCTCCCGTGGATGTCCTGCTCTCACTTAGCTCTCGCCTGGCCGCCTGAGCAATCTGGCCAACATCTCTCCCCACATACACCAAGGCCCTCTCCAGCCACCCAACAGTGACACCTTGTTCTGGAGTTGCCTGGCTCCTGTATGGCAGGAAGTGGGCTGGGCATGGGCCCAGGTCAGGAGGCGGGTGGCAGGCACCATACTTGGAAGGGTAAAGACTGGAGGCCAGGGTGGGCCCTGCTGAGACAGGATGCCAAGACAGTACCAACAACGCAGACTTGGTCTTGGGCTAAGCTCTGAAGACCAAGGATTCCCCTGTCCAACCCTTTGATTCCTTCATCGTCCATTTAGCTTCCTCTGGCCATCACTTAATGAGCACCTCGTTGATGCCAGGATCGGACCCGGATGCTGAGGTACTGCACTGGGAAGGTAGCAGATACCAAACAGATGAGATGCTAAGTCAAACACCTCTGTCTGGGTTTGAATCCTGGTTCTGCTGTGTGTGACCTTCAGCAAGCCACAACTCCTGTCTATGCCTTAGCTTCCCCATCTGAAAAATGGGAATGCTCACTCCTTCCCCACGGTGCTGATAGGGATTCAATGAAGTCAGGCTGGTAATATTTTAGAGGCATGCCTGGTTCACTGTGTACATGCAGAAAAATGAATAAACATATCATCAGGACATGCTTAGGACAGCAAAGGGCAATGTGGCATATAAGGTTGGGGGAGGCTAGCTTCCGTGGAGTGATCAGAGAAACATCTCTGACCCATCAAGCCAGCAGAGACCTGACAACAAGGAGAAAAGCCATCAATGTAAAGTGGTAAACAGGATGTGCAAAGGTCCTAGGACAGGGGCAGGAAGACACAGCAGAAATCCACACGTTCATCCATTCCCTGGAAAACCCAGTGGGCACCTTCTGGGTGCCACCCTCTTTGCCAGGTGTTGTTGGAATAAGATGGTTCAGTCCTTGTCCTCATGCAGGGGTCCTTAGTACAGGAACAATCATGACATGGCCGATGTCACCCGAGTCCAGATTTCAGCAAGGTACATAGAGGCTGTAGTGCAGTTAGGGCGAGGCTTGCCATGGTCCTCACCTCTCCTAATTGTCCTTCACCTTGGAGCATTCAATCAGCTGCAAGTTACCATGCCATGTGCCCTGGGTCACTGCCACTGTTCAAGTTACAGAAATGTGAGCAGAGAAAGCTGGATGATGTCAGCTTGGTGGGACCTGTAATCATCTGTGACTTGTATCTGGCCCTAATGGTCACAGTGTGACCCTGTCTATCGTGGTTTGAATCGGATGTCCCCCATAAACTCATGTGTTCTGAATGCTTGGTCCTCAGCTGATGGCAATATCAGAGGTGGAGCCTTGCTGGAGGAGGTGTGTTTCTGGGAGGCAGGCTTAGGGGTGTCATAGCCAGCTCCCCATTGCCAGAACTCAACTCATTCTGCTGCTACTGTTTTCCACTTGCTGTGGCAGAGGTGATGCCCAGCCTCTGCTCATGCCACGCTATCCCCTGCCATCATGGAGCTTCCCCTCAAGGCTGTAAGCCAAAATAAATGGCTTTCCTCCCATCAGCTGCTTTGGGTCCTAGCAATGAGAAGGTAACTACAACAGTGTTTCTGCGTAAAACAAAGGACTGGGCTGGAGAGATGGCTCAGTGATTAAGGCACTTGCTTGCAATGCCTGACAGCCAGGGTTCAATTCCCCAGGACCCACCTAAAAGCCAGATGTGCAAAGTGAACATGCATCTGGAGTTTGTTTGCAGTGGCAAGAAGCTCGGCTCTCTTTTCTCTGTCTCTCTTCCTCTCTGTTTGTAGGTAAGTAAATATTTTTTTAAGCAAAGGACAGGTGGCTGGTGGCACCACAAAGCTCCTGAGGGAGGGGATTTGAGCTGAACTCTGGAGGGCGTGATCTCTTTGCTGGGTAGAACAATGGAAGTAGACATGTGGCCAGGAAGGAAGCTGTGTGCAGTTCACAGAGGTGGATAAAGTGTGCTTAAGGTTTGGGAAGATGGCAGATGATGCCCTCACATTGTGACATCCCCAAAACCATCAATCATCTTGTCGGCAATAGGGAGCCATGGGTGGTTTGACACAGGGTGTCCACCTTTCCAAAAGGACTGCAGCCCTTGGCCTGGGTGGTTGGTGTGAGGGCTTCACTGGAAGTGGGGAACCTGGAGGCAGGACAGCAATGAGGGGCTTGGTGAGCTGAGGGTCAAAGACAAGCTTTGGAGGCTCTGGAAATCAGAGGTCCCATTGGAAATCTGGGAGGTGTGCTGATCTTATTTTTCTTAAATATTTTTCCCTCAAACCCCCATGGACAGGTTCATGGCCAGAGGCATTTCTGTAGCAACCATCCATGCTCCAGGAAAGGACTTAGATGAGCAGATGACCCTCAGATGGACATGCATGGGAGAAGCCAGGTCCCCAGGACAGGCCCCTGGTGGCTAGTCCCTACAGTGAAATCTGTCCATGGTGATGATGAAAATGATGACGAAATCAGACTTCCAACAGGCCTGCCATGGCTCAGGGAGCATTGCGGAAGAGGGGGTGGAAAGACTATAAGAGCCAAGAGTGGGTAGGAATACCCTGGGGCAAGGTACCCCACTACCCCACAGGGACTGACTGAGGCTTCATGACCCCACAGTGATTAGCATAACCCACTGAGGAGAGGTGCCAGGCTAAAGGAAATTGGGGCAAGGGGATAAGGGTGCATAACCTGTTATATATGTAAAATAAAATTTAAAAAATGAATATGAACGATGGTGAGGTGAGAGAAGAGAAGGGAGGGAGAGGAGGAGATGAGACCCACATAGAAAGAGGAAGGGTTTGGGTTGAAGTTATACAACAAAATGACTGTGAGACAGAGAGGAAAGGAGGGAAAGAAGAAATGAGAGGAGAAAGAGAGAGGGAAGAAGGGAGAGAGAAAGAAACATGTAAATGTGCCAGGCTGGAGCTGTGGAGGGGAGGGAAAACAGAGAGGGAGCCATGAACATAAGCAAGATTAGCCCAGGAGGGCTGAAGAGATGGCTTAGCGGTTAAGGTGCTTTCCTGCAATGCAGAAGGACCTGAGTTCGATTCCCAAGTGCCCATGTAAAGCCAGATGCACAAGAGGGCACATGTGTCTGGAGTTCATTTTCAGTGGCTGGAGGCCCTGGTGTGCCCATTCTCTCTCTCTCTCAAATAAATAAATAAAATATTTTAAAAAAAGATTAGCCCAGGACATGGAGACATGGAGACAGGGAGACAGTCCCTGGACAAGACTCCTCAACCCCTCAGCCAGCCAGGAAAGGCCAGCAGTCCAGGATCACTGAGCCAGGACAAAGTTACCAGGCCCCTAGGACCTCAGAGCCCAAGTCCCTTCCAAACCAACCTGCTCTGTACTCAAAGAGCCAGGCACCCTCAACCTGGTGTCCCAAGCCCTGGCTTCCCCTCTGGCAGGTCCCTGTATGCAGTGTGCCCCATTTTTGTTCATTGCTTATTGAGCACAAATCATGCCAAGCAGATAACAAAGTGGTGACAAGAACAGGAGAGTGTGTGGGGATCTGCCGGATATCTGGCAGGAACCTGGACCTCCTCATCCTGGTCGCCTGGCCAGCCAGCCCCTTGCCCTGAGAGGGATGATTGTTTAACTCCATTATACAGATGTCAAAACTGACTGAGTCAGGATCAGTCTCCAGAATCTGCAGGGTCCAGGTTGGCACTTCCATCTTCTGAGTCTAAAGTCTGTGTGCCAAGCACAGCCCAGATGCAGCCCACACACTGCTTATCAGGTCCCCGTGCCTTGCCAGCCTTGGTGAACTATAACGCTATAACCTACAACCTATAATCTTATAATCCCATCACTCAGGAGGCCGAGGCAGGAAGATTGCAAGCTGCAGGCTAGCTTAGTGTGTATAAAGAGACCCTGTCTTCCTCCCCAACCCTGGCCCAATAAAAAGTTCTTCAACACCCCACCAAAGCTCCTCCAGCAGGTCCATACGGGCTCCCAGCCTCTTTTAGGGTGATCCTTGAAAAACAGTCTGGCACCTGCCTTTCACCAGCACAGCTCCCCTTATATGGACCAGAAGCCTGGCCCGTTGCCTTGTCACAGAGCATGGAGATGCAGCCCTGGGGTGAGAGAAACAGAAACTGTGGTGACATCAACCCCCACTTGGGCACCCCAAGTGTACCCTGTATCTTGGCTAGAGGCAAATCTTCTAGGTGGACATTTTACTGAGGGAGAAGTGGAAGCATGAACAGCCAGGGCTAGGAAGGAGGAAAGGTGGGACTTCAATGTGACCCTCTCTCCAAGTCCTGCGGTTCATCTATTGGGTGTCCATGCTGGCTGGAGGCCCCACAACTACAGCACCTCGCACATCTGCACCCCACCTTGAGAACCTCCAGTGACCCCAACTCACCCATCTCTATACAGGCCAGACTCCAGACATCAGGCTCACAGGCAAGCAGAGGGCTGGAAGAACCTGCCTGGACCCATGGACCCTGAGAGAGCCCAGGGCCCTAAGCCATCCTAGACACCTGTACCACAAAGGGCCCTGGAAACCAGGCTACTCTGGCCCGGGAGAATTCCCTGGCTTCAGCCCAGTCAATGACGAATGGGCTGGTACTGCTGCCAGCAACCAGGAAGGTGGAGTGTGAGGTCCCACCCTGTTCCCAGGCTCCAGGGAGAAGGGACAAGGGCAGCCAGTCACCTCGCTGTCACCTTTTCCAAGACAAAGCCAGGCGGCCTTGACCTAGGGGGGATCTGCTTGGGGAAACAGCCCCACACCCCTCCCTCTTCAGAGAACAAAATGCTGACTACAGACCAGGGAAGTTTCAAGATTCCAAAGTCACTGGAGAGGCTTTGGGGTGGGGTCTGTCTCCCTCTCTCCTCCAAACCTGGTCTGAGGGTGGGGATGTGATTCAGTGGATAGAGTGCTTGCCCAGCATGCACAAAGCCCTAGGTTCCATACCCAGTACCACATGAACTGGGCATGGGTTACTGTGCCTGTAATTCTAGCACTCGGGAAGTAGAGGCAGGAGGATCAGGAGTTCAAGGTCATCCTCAGCTACATAGAAAGTTTAGGGTCAGCTTGGGAAACATAAGACCCTCTCTCAAGAAATAAAATAAAAAAGACTGGATTGCGGTGTGATTTGGGGTCACCATGTCTGCAAAGTGGGTCCACGTGAGAATTTCATGAGGGCTCTCATATAAGGTACACAGTGTGGCCAGTTCTCCCTTACAAAGACTGAGGGGTAACAAACAGGCTGCAGGATGATTCCAAGTACTCTGACCAGGCCGGGCGTGGTGGCGCATGCCTTTAATCCCAGCACTCAGGAGGCAGAGATAGGAGGATCACCATGAGCTCAAGGCCACCCTGAGAGTACATAGTGAATTCCAGGTCAGCCTGGACTAGGGTGAGACCCTACCTTGAAAAACCAAAAAAAAAAAAAACAAAACAAAACAAAGTACTCTGACCAGAAATGTCCCAGGCAAACCACGATTGTGGGTCCCCCTGAGTATGTCAAAGATCATCTCAAACACGCATGCCCTTTGGCCATTAATTAAAGTCAAATACTTAGGGGTCAGTTAAAAGTTTAAGTCTGGGGTTGGGGGGAGGAGCCAAGAAGGTTTCAAAAACTGAGGACAACCAAAATCTACCAACAAAACTAGAATGCAAAGCTGACTCCCTATCATGAGATGAGCCACCCCTCCTCCCACACCAGCTAGGGCCCAGGTGAAACATCAGAGGAATGGGCGAGATGAGTAAGAATGCTGCTTCCACTGCGAGCCTGACAACCTGCGCCAGGGTGATGGCGACAGACACTGAGGATACTCAAAATTCACGAAAGCAGAAATCCAGAATTTGCTGAGAGCTCAACCACTAAAGTAGACTTAAAACACATCCACTAAGGTTTGGAGAACTTTGCAGAAGAGGGGGCAGAAAGACTATAAGAGCCACAGGGTGGAAGGGAATATCCAGAGGCATTGCCCCTCTCCCACAAGGACTGACTGTTGCTCTCACAATTCAGAACTCACAACCCCATGGTGCATCCCACGGAGGAGGCCCTCAGTGGAGTGGGGGTTGGAAGAAGGGAAATGGTACCAACACATAATGTCTCCTTACAAAGTTTCTACTTAATAAAAAAAAAAGTTTGAAGGCTGGAGAGATGGCTTAGTGGTTAAGGCATTTGCCTACAAAGCAGAAGGACCCAAGTTCGATTCTCCAGGACACACATAAAGCCAGATGCACAAGGTGGCCCCTGGAGCATTGTTTGCAATGCCTGGAGGCCTTGGCACGCTCATTCTTTCTCTATCTGCCTCTTTCTCTTTCTCACATTCTCTCAATTTCAATAAATAAAATACTTTTTAAAAAAAAGTTTGAGTCGTCTATGAGCAGAACCTCTAGAACGACCCCTGGAGTCATGGAAAACACTTCCCTTTCTATGAAGTAAACCTAAGTGACCCGCTGCCCCTGGAGTCACACAGCCACCTCCCTGTCCTGCCAGCAGTGACTTCCTCAGCATCCTTCTTAACCTCCGGCCAGCTGGCCACCCCAGGTTCCCCCAGACAGGGGAGGGGTGCGATCTCATGTTTTCACTTGACCCATCTTAGTCTTGGTCCAGAAGGAGATGGGAGGAGAGTTCAAAGGCGCCCCATGAAGACCAGGAATAGAAATGAACAGGGACTAGAATTAAAAGAGAGAGTGAAAGAGGAAGGGGACTGTGGGTGGGAACAGACGCTGGAGCCAGGCTGAGGGCAAACCAGCCGATCAGGGACATCCTCAATGCTTACACGGGCCTCACATTTGGGTACCAGGCTCCTCCTCAAGGGTCCAGGCCACATCCTCCAAATAACTCAAATAACCCAGCTTCCTGCTTCCAGGAGGAGAGGGGGGGGGGCTCCAGGGCGGACCCGAGATATGTATGCCTGCTCTCCCCAAATGACCCCAACCTCTCTCTGCCTGAGCTGGTGACGTGCCCCAAGGAACAACTCTGCAGTCACTTTCCCTAGACATGCCACGGAGAGTGACTGTTTGTTTTGGTCTGGACGAGCAGGATTATGCAGAGCTGGCTTAATCTGAGGAAATTTCCAGAATAATTGAGAAAGACCTTGAGTCCTCCTTATGCCTGGCATTGCGTCACAGAGCTGATATCCTGCTGATGACATGAACGGCCTGAGTGGGACACTGGTCACTCAGGGTCAGCGAAAGACTGTCCCTGACGCCTGCTTGTCTACCAACACTTTTTTTTTTCAAGCGGAGGAGAACCCTAGCAAGGTTTGTTACCACACACACATGCTAGTTTGCCTGGACAATCTCCACTCACACCTGCTGTCCCTGCACAGACACTGTGTCCCCTGCCCTGTCATAGTGCCTGGGTCTGGGCTCTCCTCCCCCCCACCACCACCACAGCCAAGCAGTCATTTGGAATCATTATATTTCCTGCCAGAGCTTTGTCAGCAGTATTGCCATGATGGAAGACAGAAGAGGCAACTGAGGCTCAGAGAGCTATTCACAAAGGCAGCTTTGAGCCAACACCTGGGTGAGGAATGTTCCAGAATCCCCATAGCTCTGCCCAGAGGGAATACCTTGCCTCTGTGTTCCAGATGGGAAGGCCAGGTGAAAGGGTGCCCCCCCACTGTGACTTAACAGAAGAGGTATATTGTTCGTTATTGCCTATTTCGTCTGCAGTGCTGGGGACAGACCCCAGGGCCCTGCACGAGCTGGGCCAGGGAGCTGTCCTCCAGCCCAGAAGACCTGTTATTGAATGTAGCATGTTTGGTGGCAGGGTCGGAAAAGTGAGGAAATCCCAGAGGAGTTAAAAGCCTTATCAGGTGGTTTTTCTAGACAAATTCCCAGGGTTTGGGTCTTCTCCAGAGGGGCTCACAAGCCCACTGTTGTGAGCACCCATGAGAGCCCATGTGAACACATTGCTTTTTTGCCACACACTCAGGGTTCAAAGTTACTCTTGGAATTCAGCAGCAGGTCTATGCTGAGACCTCAACTTGAACCACTAAGGCCACGGGAGCCCATCTCAGAATGGAGTGGCTCTGGAGAGGGGTGGGCTGTGCATAGGCCCCCTGGCTTGGCTGAGTATAAAGTGGGTTAGAGGGTCCTTCTTGTGACAGACAGGAAGGAGCACCAGAGCTAGGGAGAGCTGGGTTCAAGATACCAAGCCTGGCCTGGGATGGTCAAGGAGTTTGTCACACGCTAAACACAAACCATCGCTGCTGTGGCCTAGTGGTCATCCATTCCATTCACAATGGTCATTCATTCAAAATATCAGTTTGGCTTTTTTTTTTGGTTTTCCGAGGTAGGGTCTTGCTCTACCCCAGGTTGACCTGGAATTCACTATGTAGTCTCAGGCTGGCCTCAAACTCACAATGATCCTCCTACTTCTGCCTCCCAAGTGCTGGGATTAAAGGTGTGGGCCACCATGCATTTTTTTGTTTGCTGATTTTTTTTCTTTTTGAGGTAGGGTCTCACTCTAGCCCAGGCTGACCTGAAATTCACTATGTAGTCTCAGACTGGCCTCGAACTCACAGTGATCCCCTACCTCTGCCTCCAGAATGCTGGGATTAAAGGAATGTGCCACCATGTAGCTTTTTGAAAATTAAACTTCTCACTAGACAACACAACTCCATCTAATTGGTAATGTTCAAACTATCAGAGTTTGGCAGAGTTAGAACAAAGAGCTTTGCTCCTATCCCATCACCACCCATCCAGTTCCCAGTGCACCCCACTCCTGGCACTAGCTCCCCATGTCTGTTTCTGGAGTTCCTTTGAGCAGATACACAGACATACCCTGATTCATCTCCCTCTCTGCATAAAGGCAGTAAACTACACAGCTTGGAGACCTTGGCGACACTTCATATAGTATGAAAAACAAGTCCCATCCATCCTTTTTGGTGCCTATATAGTATCCTATGGCCGGGTTTGCCAGCATTTCAATAACCAGTCCCCTGGGGAGAGGTGCTTGGTTTCTTTCCAGTTGCTATGGTTACAATGTCATAATTGGGATAGGTAATTGATTTGTTTTGTCTGTTCCTGTTACAATGTTTTAAGTAAATATCGTGCATGTGTTACAATGTTATATACTCTTAATAGAGTCTTTGTAAAAACTTTTCTTTCCTGTGACCTTTTTAAAAAATATTTGTATTGAATCATTTGCTAGCAGAGACAGATGGAGAGATGAGAAACAAGCAGAGAGAATGGGCACACCCAGGGCCTCCAGCCACTGCAAATGAACTCCAGATGTGTGCGCCCCTTTATGTATCTGGTGATGGGGAATCGAACCCAGGTCATCAGGCTTTGAGGACAAATGCCTTAACCACTGAGCAATCTCTCCAGACAAGAGGGGAATGGTCTCTTTTACATTTCTATCTATTTAGTGGTGCTGGGATGGGACTCCCAGCCTCCTGCATGCCAGACAAGTCCCAACATTGAGCTATATCCCATTCGCTGATAGTCTTTAATGAAAATGAGGCTCAGCTCTCTTTTGCATTGGCCGTGTTGCTTTTACCTTTAAAGGGGGATCCTCTACCGCCCACCCATGGTCCCCACAGAGCCTGGGCCACGCCTGCAGTACCAGGTCTCACAGGAAAATCAGAGCTTTTTAAAACTCCGGCTGTGAGAATGGCCACACTCCTGGAACCTTGGTATCCACATTTACAAAAAGAAGACACGCCACTTCTTGGGGCCACAGTTTGGAACAGGAATCAAGAATCAAGAGAGAGGGGGCTGGGAGGATGGCTCAGTTTAAAAACCTTTGCCAGTCCCAGTTCAATGCCCCAGCACCCACATAAAGCCAGATTTTAAAAGTGGCACATGCCCTCTGGAGTTTGTTTGCAGTGGCAAGAAACCCAGGTGCAGCCATATGTACATACACAGGTGCATGCATACATACCTATGTAAATATGTACGCACACACAGGAGAGAGAGAGGGAGAGAGAGAGAATCAGGAAATAGTTACTCTGGAGAAAGATGGATGCCTGGCCCTCAGCAATCCCCAGGTATAGCTGTACACTGGGATCCCCAGAGAATAGCCAGGAGGAGGCTGAGAGAGACACTCACATAGAAAGAGACAAAGGGGTATGGGAGAGAGAGAGAGAGAGAGAGAGAGAGAGAGAGAGAGAGAGAGAGCAGGCTAGCACCAGCCAGCAACTTCCAGATGTTCCAGAGCCCCAACCACGTTCTGGTGTGGTGGCCTGGTGTGTAGCGTGAAGGAAGCTTCATTTTCACTTAATTATTTTTTAATACATTTTTTAAATATTTTACTTATTCATTTTCAAGCAGAGAGAGAGAGAGAGAGAGAGAGAGAGAGAGAGAATGCACCAGGGCCACCGCCTTGTGGGTCTGGCTTATGTGGGTCCTGGGGAATTGAACCAGGGGCCTTAGGCACTGGAGGCAAGTGCCTTAACCGCTGATCCATCTCTCCAACCCATTTTCACTTAATTCTAAAATAAAACAGAGATTACATTGCTGGGGTGTGGTGAGGCTCCTCTCCTCCATGAACTAGCCCAAGGGGAGCAGATGCTGCCAGCGACAGTGCCCACCCAGCCCAGGAAGCCTTCATCACCTTCTTTGAGAGTCTTCTAGGACTCTCTCCAGTGGCTGACAGAGGAGCCTTTGTCCCCTCCTGCCTCCTGGCCCTCCTGCCAAGAACCTGGCTGTGACGTCCCTGCTGATGGTGGTTTCCAGGAGCCCCGTGGTTCATAACCAAAGTGGAGACTCTTGAAACCACTGCCAATGCTGATCCATAGACCCTTATGGCCAACTCTCACTTGATCTCAGCTTCCCAAAGCTGCTGGTGACCATCTCATCTCCCAGAAGAGGAAACCGGTGCTCAGAGGAGTCAAGCACCTTGCCCAAGGGTGCACAGCTAGAAAATGGAGAAGCAGGAAGTGATGTCAGATAAACCAGACCTCTCACATTCAAGTTCCAGTTCTGCTATGTGACACTACCTGTGAGACCACTTGGTTCTTAGCTTCTGGGCCTTAGTGTCTCCAGAGGAAGCAAAGGAGTGCTTCACGGAATTGTTACTGGGATATAATAAGAAAAGCAATAAGAAGCACCTAGAACAGTCATACGCAGCCCATAAGGAAGCCTGGGCTCAATTCCCCAGCACCCACGTAAAGCCAGATGCACAAAGTGGTGCATGCGTATGGAGTTCATTTACAGTGGCAATGTGCCCATATTCTCTCTCTCTCTCTCTCTCTCTCTCTCTCTCTCTCTCTCTCTCTCTCTCTCTCTCTCTCTCTCTCTCTCTCTTTCTTTCCTTGCTTAAAAATAAAATAGTTTGCAGTAAGGGTTCAGTCTTCCCTGGGAGGAAGAGAGGGTTCCAATGACGCCCAGAACCTGTGCCCTGAGATGTGGCCAGTATCCCTCTGCGTTTGCACCCATTGTTCATCCAGCCCCTGGTCAGTGTCTGCTGAGTACCACGATGTGGCAGGTGTGGGGTGGGGGCTGAGTCTGACCACAGCCATCTCCCAAGAGAAGAAAGCATCCAGGCTCCTTCCTTGAGTCAGGAGTGTTTTCTGGGATTCCTAGGGATGTCCTATTCAACCTCGCTCTGAGCTGCCACCTTGATGTGGGAGAGGCTCTGGCTCTTATGACTCTAGGCCAGTGGCTCTCAAGTTCCGAGCTCTTGTTCACATTCAGCAAAGAATTGAGAACCACGGGCATGAAGCGTAAATTATCAAAGATTTATTTTAAGAGAGGATAGAAGAGAAAAGAAAATCAGCAAGGCTCCCGAACTGAGTAAATTGACAGCGATCCTGAACAGGTAGGTGGCTGTGGTAGCCTGAACTGGGTTTCTTTATAGTCTTGGAAGTGGAAATTTAAATGTAACCCTAGTTGGGATTAGCCTCATTGCCAGGTTCATGTATGTACTCACAGGAGGATGTTTAATGGTTGATGGACACTCAGAAATGGATCACAGGTTTAGGAAGGACCCACCAACCTGCGAAGAGGTGGAAACAGAGGTTTGGAGAAAGCCCATGAAAGCTTTCAGGATGAAGGACCAGAAAGTAGCTCCTGATGGTCTTTTTAACTCAGACTGGAGTCTCGTCCCAGCCTGGCCAAGGTAGGTTGGCATTGATGCTCTTCTTAGGCCTGTATCCCTGAATATATGCTTCCTTTCTTCTATTCTCTGTCAATCTGAAGGAAAAAAAAGAAAAAAGAAAGAAGGAAGGAAGAAAAGAGGAAAAGATGGAGAGAAAGAGAGACAAGCCAGGGTTGTGGGGTGACAGGGACACCTCTACATCCAGCTGTGGGGTGACAACCCAGAACTCCACCAGCTCCGAAGCCCCTAAGGAGCACAAGATCCTGAGGAATCCCTGTTGTTTCTACATGGCACCCCAGGGGCAAAAAACTGGGTACTACCTGTGCCAGGAATAAGAAGAGGCCAGACAGCCATATCCATGGTTCTAGAAATGTCTATAGGGCCAGCCTAGGGCCAGCCTGGAGCTAGTGAAAATGTCTTGAGCTAGAAAATTAAGACATGAAGAAATAGGGGTTGGGTAGATGGCTCAGCAATTAAGGCGCTTACCTGCAAAGCCTGCCAACCCGGGTCAATTCCCCAGCACCCACATAAAGCCAGTTGCACAAAGTGGTGCATTCATCTGGAGCTCATTTGCAATGGCTGGAGGCCCTAGTGCACCCATTTCTCTCTCTCTCTCTCTCTCTCTCTCTCTCTCTCTCTCTCTCTCTCTCTCTCTCTCTCTCTCTTTCTCTCTCTCCCCCCTGGCAAATAAATAAAGTATTTTTTTTTACAAAAAGAAATGAATAACTTGGCATCCCTCTCTGAGCCTCAGTTTCCTTAGGAGTAAAACAGAACACTCTTGGATGACTGTTATAAATGTACTGTGTTAACAGTCTGGGTGAGCAATCCATGGTGTGACTGGCCCCAGGGGACCATCTTAGTAGCAGGAAGTGGGATTGGGCAGGAGCCCAGCCTAGATGCAGTTTATGGAAGAAGCTACCTGTCCCTGCAGGCAGCAAAAAAGAACACAAAAAGTTTCAGATGGCAGACGGATGAGGCCCTTCTAGCTTCCCAGCAACCTGGAAAATGTGAGCCACCATAGCTGGGCTGAGGCCAACCATGTGGAGAGAAGTGAGAGAATGAACCAGGGACAGCCTGCCAGGATGGGAGAGGCTAGGGCCCTTCCCTGTAGGGCAGGAGAGTGGGCAGGGGGCATCCCCTGTAGCTTGCCCACACCACCTCCTGCCCTTCTCCAGGGTTCTGTTTCTGGTTTCCTTCATGTCTGAGGATTTCTGGCAGGGCTGGCCATGTAAACCAGATGGCCTCACATCCTAGAACACAGGCTGGCCTTCAAGAGCTGGGACAAAACTGGGGCAGTCTGGGTCCGTGGGTTACTTAGGGGGTTGCAGCGCGCATCAACCCCCTGTTCACCCACGGGAACTGGGTGAGCAGAGGCTTGGAATAGCCGTGAGCCGGCGAGAGATGCGACTCTCGGGAGACTGCGGCAGTGGGCAGATCTCAAAACTTTATTCTCACATCCAACTTTATATACAATCTAGGGATGGGTAGCATTG
>PVHP010014832.1:0-21709 GCA_004024765.1 Zapus hudsonius
GGGGGGGATTTTATAGCTACATACACCTACATTAAAAAAGGAAAAATCTCTAATTAAAAGCAAATTTAGACCTTAGGGGAAAAAAGCCAAAATTTGACCAGAATCTAGTAAAAGTCAAAGTAGATTGTGCATCGACTTTTCAAAAGAAACTAGAAACATTTAAAGAGAATTAATATAGCCAAACGTTATTTCTTCAGAAAGAATATGGAAATAACTAAAACAAATTCCCATCTACCTTCTAGAAAGGATTGTAAGAGCGTATTATAGACAAGGACACTTAACAAAGTACCTTGATGAAGTAGAATGTACCTAGTAAGCAAGATGGGGTGGCTTATGTCTTGAATCCCCCCACTTGACAGGCAGAGGCAGGAGCATCAGAAGTTCAAGGTCATCCCTAGCTACATAATAAGTGCGAGGATGAATGAGTGAATGAGGATCTTTTTTTTTTACAAATAAATGAAAATCAACTAAATAAATTAAATGGTTGTGTGTGTGTGTGTGTACGCGTGTGTGCAGGTATATGTCTCTGTGTGTGTGGAGGCCAGAGGACAACCTCAGGTGTTGGTCTCAGGTTCATCTTTTTTGAGTCAAGGCCTCTCACTGGCCTAGAACTTGTCAAGTAGTCTAGACTGGCCAGCAGTGAACCCCAGGGATCCTCCAACCTCCTCCATCTCCTCAGCACCCAGTTTACAGTCATGAGCCACCATGCCCAACATGGACATGTTCTGGTGATTGGACGGGGGTCCTCATGATTGTATGACCAGCACTTTACCAGCTGAACAGTCTCCCCAGTTCCTAAAATGGTTAATTTCACATTCTGTGAATTTTATGTGTGCCTTTATTTGCTTCGTTAAAAAGGTTAAATCTTCATCCATAGTTCCTGTTTCTACAACAGGAAATATTAAAACTTACAAAAAATATGTTTTCCAAGCAGAATGTCTCGATTTGGAAATAATAATATTAATTTGGATGCTAGAGAATGCAAATCACGGTTATCTGGTAAATTTCAGGGCAGTCAGGAACCAGGAAGAAACCCAGACAATTGGTCAGTGGAGGGTTTCTGTTTTTTCAATACTCTCTTGTTTTTTAATCAGGATGTCAACAACAGCAAGCTTTCATTTATCAAAAACTGAAATACACACGTCGTGTATATTCCATTTCCAGGTCCTCTGAATAAAGTTGTTATCAGGCCCATTTGACTAGTAGGGAAAGTGTTTTTAGAGCATTTTAATGCTACAATTTAAAGTAAAACATGAGGGGCCACAGAGATGGCTCAACAGTTAAAGGCTCTTGCTTGCAAAGCCTGATGGCCTGGGTTCGAGTCCCCGGTTCCCACATAAATCCAGATGCACAAAGTGGTGTATGCATCTGGAGTTTGTTTGCAGTGGTAAGACACCCTGGCAACACCCATCCACTCCCCTTTCTCTTTTTGCAACTAAAGAAATGAAAATATTTTAAAATAAAGTAAAACATGAAATTTACCCTCAAGTATTACAAGAGAGCACAGTGTATTTCTCCAATCTCTGGAAATACCCAAGCCATTGTGTTATAATCTGATTCTAAGCCCCTCTCTGCTTAGCTGGTAATAATACTGAAGGAAAAAACCACCCTTTGTCTTGGACAATTGCCGTCTACAATCGATGGTGATTCCCAGCCACCTGTGGCTATTTGTTTCGAATAATTGAAATAAAAGAATAAAGATTTAGTTTCTCGGTGGCACCAAGCACATGTCAGATTCTCAACTGTCACCTATGACGAATGTCGGCCATATTGGGTCACCAGCTATATAACTCTCCATCCTGGCAGAAAGTCTTAGCATTGCCCATAAATGAATGTTCTGCTTCCAAATTTCTGATGCCAGACTGACCCTCCTGGGTCTTCTCCGTGTCTGGGTAAATAGTCTGCATTTAAAAGAGCCGGGCAGATGCACTGAGCTTATCCATAGATAGTTTCTGCTGAACCCTGGTACAATAACTCCTGGCCCCGGTTGATTTATTTTGATGTTTGGTTGAATTCCTCACATTTGGGGTCTCTTTGGTAACCTTTTCACCCATTTCCTTTTTAAGGTGGCTGGCTGGCTGTTATAATTCATCATGAGGGCATCACATGCCAACACTGGCTCCCCCCTGACAGAAGGGACAGCCGGTCTCCAAGAGGTCAAAGACATTTCTCTCCCTTCGTCTTTCTCAGTTTCCAGCATAGATTTGTCACTCTAAGAAAGCATGAACTCCGGATTGGATGTACTTTAATCGATTTCACCCTCAACAAGTCACACTGTCCATCAGCTCTTTCCCTGGGCTTTCTTCAGCTTTCCCTTCAGGCTAAGATTTTCATCTGTCCCTGAAACCAAGTTGTCACCAAGTGATTCATCCCCCTCACCAGCTCTCGGGATCCATCTTACAGCCATTCCCATGGTGGCCCTGAGGGAAAAGGAAGGGATGTGGGATAGCAAGTGGGAAAGATAGAAGAGGAAAGGAAATGGGGATAGACAGAAAGAGAGGAGAGCGGAAGGAAACACCCTGGTCCTGATGCACCTCGCGTGAGTGATTCTAATTTCTCTGTCCAAATTAACAGGCTAAAATCCAAGGGAATAACGGATAAGTGGAGAGACAGAGATGGGATGTATGCTTGCATGTATTTATGAATGTGTGGATGGAGGGAGGGAGAGAAGGAGAGATGGATGGGCAAATACAGACATGGATGGATAGAAGAATGGAGGGAGGCTTTGACTGGTAACTATAGAAACAGACACATGAGTAACTATGTATAAATAGTGGGAAGAATTTCAGGCACAATCATTAAAATTTGACACATAAGTATCACTTTTTTTTTTGTTTTCTCGATGTAGGGTCCCTTTCTAGTCCAGGCTGACCTGGAATTCTCTATGTAGTCTCAAGGTGGTCTCTAATTCATGGCAATCCTCCTACCTCTACCTCCTGAGTGCTGGGATTAAAGGTGTTGCCACCACCCCCAGCTTATCACTATAACTTTTAAAAACTTGTATATTCTTTTGTATAAGCCAGAAATGGTATGTGCTAGAAAAATGACAAAAACATACACAGTTCTTTGTCACCAAAGAACTCGGACTCGAGAAAGAAGATTATATGGTACTTAATCACATGACAATATTTTATGGTGCCTGGGATTGGATCTAGGGTCTTGCACGTGCTAGGCAAATGCTCTACCTCTGTGATATATAGTCAGAGTCACACAGGCTGGCCTTACCTTAACTCATAACCCAAGCAATCTTTTAACTTGCCATCTTCCTGCCTCAGCGTCCCACTGCTGGGTGGTAGACCCGGGGCCACCAGGCCCAGCTGGCTCATACTAAGGACATTTGCATATTGCAATAAAAATAAAGAAGAGGCTGGGTACAATGGTACATGCCTTTAATCCCACCACTTGGGACAAAGAGGTAGGAAGATCACTGTGAGTTCAAGGCTAGTCTGGGACTACAGAGTGAGTTCCAGGTCAGCCTGGGCTAGAGTGAGATCCTACCTCAAAGAGAGAGAGAGAGAGAGAGAGAGAAAGAGAGAGAGAGAGAGGAGAGAGAGAGAGAAAGGATGGGTGGTAAATAGATAAAAAATTAATGAGTCAATTAATAATTTCAAAGAATCCAACTTGTGCATTTGGGGCTGGCCGTTCCAAAGGTCGAATGAACACCCAGTACGTGGGTCCTCCGAGATTGCTTTCTTTTCTCCTCATCAACTCAAAGAGTACACGCATGTGTTCTTGGTTCAGGCTTTGGTTTGGATCCCAGGTGATCTAGACTGTGGCTATTGCCAGATAGTGTCTGGATGGCATTGACAAACCAGATCAATTTCAAGGGTATCATCTTTCACCTTTTAAGCATAAATCTCCAGGTTGGACAACTTGTTTTTTAAGCATCAAAATAATCATAATAAATAAATAAAGCCTGCTAAGCCATTGTTGGGTGGAAAAGATGTCCACCACTTTATTCCGGAAGTTTGGAGAAGACCTCCATATGTCTGGTGCTGTCCATGGTTCTAGTTGAACTTGGCTGTTCATTTCTCATACGGAGAATTCAAGGAGCCGGGGTGCAGCTCTGTGGTAGAACACTAACCCATCACGTTCAAGGTCTGTAGAATGCCCACCCATGTGCAAGGTCCCAGCACAAAACAAAGAACTACAAGATCACTTGGGTAACAATGATCTCCCGTACGCAGGTCTACTGAAAATCTATAAAGGATAAAGGGTTTGGGTGGGAAGATAACCTTCCAGATGAGAGATATAAGACTTGATTTCCAAGCCTTAATTTTCTATTTATTGTCAGAATTATCGAAAATGATGGGAAAAATAGTTGGTCAGTGGGTAAGACACAGGATTTGAAGATGGTCTAGCTTTGAATTCTGATCCCCGCCCTTAAGTTTATGCGCTAAGGAAAGTTACTTCATCCTTCGGAATATCCCTTTCTTTAACAATAAATGCACCTGTGATATTAGCCCACAATTCATAGTTCTCGGGTGAGAATAAAACAAGCTAGTTTACATAAGGCAACTTAGAATGATGTTGCCTTTTATAAGCTGTGGCCTTAAATGTTTTTCTTAAATGCTTTTCACCATTTGCATATCATTTCCCCATCCTGAGTCTAAATACTTTGTTAAGGAGGTCTGGAGTTATTCACCCATCCATTCACTCTGTTCAGAAAATATATATATATATATATATATATATATATATATATATATATATATATATATATATATGATCTGCTACTCATCCTCACCTTCCTAGACTGACAACAGAGCCTAACATTTATCCAGTGGCATTCCCCAAGAAAGAATTATTGGATTTAAGATGGAAGATTGTAGTTTAAAGTTATATAAAATTATTTAAAGAGCCTTACTAATCTAGTTTCTTAAATTGAATTGAACTGGATTGAGTGTGTTTAATTGGCTCTGAATCTTTTAGCTACTGTTGGTCCTGCTAATGATTTTGCTGTGTTGTTATTTTATCTCTTCTTAAATTATTCCTACAGGCCTCATTTTTAGGAAGACATTGGGAATTTTAAAACTAAACAAGATATTACACATAATTTGAGCTTTTTCCATTTGGGAACCTAACACAAAACCTAGGTGGCAGATATACTCAGCAAATGCTTGAGAGAAAGCAGGAGTGAATTACTGTAAATTATTTTGGCTTCGCTTTCTGCATTTGTTACTAATTTTCTGATCTTGGAAACAAGAGATGAGTGGTAGTGAATCACTGAACAAAATTCCAAGTTGGATTTGAAAAGGAGGATGGAGGGGGGTGTTAAGCTATAATGTACCCCAAACCCTTCTTCATCGACTTCTTTATTTCCGGAGTCTCCAATTCAGGGATTAATCCATCCAATTTATTTGCTTTGGCCTCAGAAAAGCAATCCCTCTTTTCATAGGGACAAAAGCTCAAAATTGCTACCCTGAATAGGCCTGGCTCATTGATGTATCTTAGCGTCTGTCTGTCCAGTGACCGCTCTCTCTCTCTTTCTCTCTGTCCTTGCTGAAAAGCTCGTCTCCTTAACTCACGCCCTTTGTACTGCCTTAATGAAATGGGTCTACATTTTGGAAGAAAGGATCTTGATGAACATTTCATCTTTTTTCTTGTTTTAAAAGAAGAAATAATCCTGTAGGCTCCACGTGAATACAAGTGTACTTTAGGGGGTCCCATGAGTCTGTGCACAGCAGGGCACCCGCTGAGCGAGACCTGAGCTCACTGCCTCTGGGAGACCTCACCTCAAGTCACCCTCCAGGAACTGGTGGCGATTTTTAATGTATCATGATTTTGGCCCGCCTAGATACTTCTGCACGTAGATTTATGTTGCATTTTAAAAAATCCATTATACTACATTATGGGCTGGTTGTCAATCCAAATAATATTGATCAATTTCAGGCTTCTAAAATCTGCATTTATCATTGTGCCCCGTAATCAAAATTATTTATGTATGTGCTATGTTCAGACTTTTATGAAGCTACAAAATTGGAATGATTTATATGTTACAAGATTTTTGAATAGTTTCAATATTCAATTTATATCATTTTAGCATGTTGTTTTTCACTCCTGTATGCCATACCCTTTGCGGGTGACATTATTCTTTCCTATAGAGAATGCTATTCAGACAACTCAAGATAGTGTTCATTTACCAGGTAATTTTATTTATTTATTTGAGAGAGACACCATGGGTTCTCTGAGGCCTCCCGCCACTAAAAACCAACTCCAGAAACATGCACCATTTGGGGCATCTGGCTTTACACGGGTACCAGGGAATCCAATCCTGGCTGTCAGGCTTTACAAGCAAGAGCCTTTAACCAATGGGCCATCTCTGCAGCCACTAACAGAAAATTGTAAATAAAGTACACATCCTGCATGTTATGTTCAGGAAAAAAACAGTGTCTGTTTAAACCAGAAAATGATATTGAACAGAATAAAATTAACAGAAATATTAAAATCATACCCAGTTCCATCCCTTAATGTTATTTTGGTCTATTTTAAGTTGGTTATGTGTATGCTGAATCTTCAACAATTACACATTACCTTTGCTGGTCTATATATGGCATTTTCCCACCCAATTTTGTATATGTATTTTGTACTGTTGTATGTTTTTTTTTTCTTCAAACATGATATTTATTGCTTTTTGGTGGGGCTGGAGATTGGATCTTGGGTCTCATGAATTCTGGGCAAACAGACACCCCATCATAGAGCCCTGTCCCCAACCCTTCTTTTATATTTGAGACAGGGTCTCCCTAAGTTGTTCAGGCTGGCCTTGAACTCACTCTAAGGCCTTGAACTTATGATCCTCCTGCCTCATTCTCCTGAGACACTAGGATTTCAGGCTGGTGCCACCATGCCCGGTCAATACATGAATTTTTAATAACTACAGAATCCCTCATTTTGTCAACGTGTCATCATTGTGTTGCATGGGTTGTTTTCATCTACTTGTGGGTGTGAATAAAGCTGTGACAGACAATCCTTTGTGTATCAGTTACTTTGTCTTTGCTGGGATAAAATACTCAACCAGAGGGCTGGAGAGATGGCTCAGTGGTTAAGACACTTGCCTCCAGTGCCTAAGGCCCTGGGTTCAATTTCCCAGTACCCACATAAGCCAGACCCACAAGGTGGTGGTCTCTCTCTCTCTCTCTCTCTGTCTATTAGAAAATTAATAAATAAAATATTTTTAAAAATACTCAACCAGCTTCATGGAGGAAAGAGTTCATTTCAGTTCACAGTTCCAGAGGGTAGAGTTCATCATGGCAGGAAAAATGTAGCAGGAGCATGAAGACCACACACCTCATATCACATCAGCAGGGAGGAAATAAGAGAGAGAGAGAGAGAGAGAGAGAGAGAGAGAGAGAGAGAGAGAGAGAGAGAAACCAGCCAGCAGGGCCACACTACAACACCTCCAGGCTCGCCCCCAGTGACAACTTCCTCCAGCAAGGCTCCACCTCCTAAAGGTTCTATAATCTTCCCTAATAGCTCTGCCAACTGGGGATTAAGTGTTCACACACATGACTCTATGGTGGACATTTTATATTCAAGCTTCCCTTGCTCCAATGCACGCTGATTGGCTCCTTAAATGAAGCCTGAGAACAAAATTTAAATCTTGTTCATTGGCCAATTCCTGAACTTTATAGTAATTTGTAAAGTTCTTATAGAAATTATGGTAAAATTATTCTATATTTGTAAAATCGTAAGATCTTATATGCATTTGGCCAGCTCTTACCTGGTTTTATTTTTAATAATAAAACACTCTCCACGTCTCTATAGCTGACGGAATCATTGGCCTGAATTCTAAGCATCTTCCCTTTGCAATGGAGCTCTGTCGTGAGGTGCTTGTGCTAAGTACTGAGTAAAGTCTCTGTGTTAAGTACTTTCTCATCTGTGGACTTTGGGTTCACCATATCGTTGATATCTGCTAATGAGATCTTAAGAGTTCTAACCAAACAAAGAGTTTAACTATGGCTTGTTCTCTCGGCCGCCTTTACCATGCTCTGTGGGTACTATAAGTCCTGCTTAGACCACTTGTTCAAAAAGAGCAAGAAACACATCTGGGTGAGGGCTTAAAACTTTCAAAGGATGCCATTTGGCTGAGCCTAGCCTAGATCTTCCCACCCTTACAGTTAGTTTGCAGCTAACATGAGCAAACCCAGATAAATCAGCAAAGATGCCCCAGGTGAACCTGCAGATCTGAGTGCAGCAAATACTTGCTGTTAGATGAGATGTCCTACTTATTACGTAGCAGTAGCTAACTGATACACCTTCCATGATTCCATGAAGAGATCCAGTCCTCTTGTTAACAAACAAGTAAACGTGGTGTGTGGTTAATTAAACTTGGGGGCTAATTAAACAAGTTTGGGAGTTATTCAGATGTAAGTTTGAGTGAACTTGGGCAAGCAGTTTAATCTTTGTGAACTTCAGTTTGTCTGTTAGATGAGAAGTAAATTGTTAAATTTCTTGTTAAATTTCTACAGTGAAGTATTTGGTGCGATCCCTATATCCAAATGAAGTGCCAATAAGTGACTTTTAATTTCCACTAATGAATGTAACTTTTTGAGGTTAGAGAGACTAATTTAATCACTTCCACACTCTTAAGCTAAAACAGTGCCTCCGGTACACAGTAGATATTCAATGAATATTTATTATTTATTGTTATTGTCTCTCTACTGAATAAAATAATGGCAAAGAGAGCAGGAAAGTATTTCCTTTTTATGAACACCCAGGACATCTCTCTCACTGAATTACTTCAGCAAAAATAATAGCTTAACAGAGTTTGCCCACCAGTGATAATTTGGAAACGAATAGACATGTTGTGTATGCGTTGCATGCTGGGAAAACGTGCCTCACATTAACTCTGCATTTTCACATCCTACCGCTGACAATGAGAAAGTGTAACAGATAAACCAGGGGCAGAAGCACATGCTTTTCATCTCAGCACTTGGAAATTGGAGCAAGAGGATCAGAAATCCGAGGTCATCCTTGACTATATCGAGCGTTGATGCCAGCCTGGGCTGCATGAGACCCTGACTCCAAAACGCAAAACAAGCAAAGGGAACGAATCCTGGCTGTTGTATTTCTCCCTTTGGCTTAATGTTATTCCCAGACATGCTTGGTGGTGGGTGACCAGTGTCCTGAGAATCCCTCCTTTCATGAGCAAGTGATCATCAAGGTCCTTCCAGGAGCCAGGCTTCCTGCTAGATGCAGACCTGCAGGAAGAAATAAGGCACACTGGGTCCCTGCCTGACGAAAAGTGACCCGCTGGGAAGACATCAGAATGGCCATTCATGTGGGGACAGCAAATAAGCAGGTGATGAAATTGATGAGGAGGGGACCAACAAGCCTTCTCTCCTAACACCCATTCAGGAAGAGGCAAGTGCTTTCCCACTTAACCCAAAGCTACAGAAAGGGTGCCCGTGCCAGGTGTGGGCATGTCTTGTGAAAGGAAGGGGGCACTTCCAACCCAACACGTGGACCAGCCAGTTACAGCTCTCGGGGAGCAGGACTCTGTGCCTCTGTTTTCATTCTTGCTTAATTCCTGCTCGCCACAGGTTTGCCAATTCTGTTTCACTGACCAAATGGTACCCATCACGCCATCAGGAGGACTCTTTTGCACCTGCGCTGAAAGAACTGAAGCTGGCAGCCTCCCTCGCCAGCTTTGAAAGATCCTGGATCCGCTTTAATTCATAAAGCCACAGGCTTTGTCATCTCAGGCTCTCCACCATTTGGTGGGCACAGGAGAGGGTACTCCAGACAGCCGCCGATTTCCCCACCACAGCTGCAGCGGTCCATAGACACTGTGCTCAGGAAATGCAAGGAATTTTACCAAAGGGTCCCCCTAACTTCATACTGTCTGTGAACTCCAGCCCCTCCCGCTCTGGACTGTTTTATTTTATTTTATTCTATTTTTCACAGCAGATCCGATTTCTCCCTAACTCAAACTTTGTCAGGGCACAAGGACAACCGGCTGACTTTTTAGCCTCCAGATGTAAAGTGGCTAATGAATGATTCAAGCAAAACAAAAGAAAACAACGGAAAAACCAACGAGAACAGCAACGAAACCTGTGCCCGTGACAGACATCAATAACTGATCAGAGAATTTTCATTTGTGCCTGGATCCATCCTCTGAATTGATAAAGGTTCTAGATAACCATCACTATGAAATCTGAGTGGATCACTTTGATATATTTACCATGTTGGTTCACTGCATCCTTCCAAAGAGGAAGTATGACCAGCTCAGGTTCTAACAGTGTATATGAGTCAGAGTTTATGGCTCTAATCTAATCTAATCATCTAATCTATGGTCCTGTCCCTAGAAGTCTCTGGAGATTCAGTCCAGATTGAGCAAGCCTAGACAAATGACTTCTTCTGAGATGTCCCCAGAGCCACCTTGCTTCCCCCACCAGTGCGGTAGATAGGCTATTAGTCAGCTACTGGCGTGGAGATGCTACCTAACAAGTCATTCTACAAGCCAGTGCTAGTCTGCAGTTGAGTGGGGTTTGGTGAGTTAGGCTTGGTTCAGTTGAGTGACTCCCTGTCTGCTGCCTCTGAGTTGACTTTGGAGTCCTAAGTAGAAGGGGAGGTGACTGTCTGAGCTATACTCTTTTCATGGCAGATTAAAAGCACACGAGAGGGCTGGAGAGATGGCTCAGAAGTTAAGGCATTTGCCTGCAAGGCCTAACAACCTGGGTTCAATTCCTCAGGACCCACATAAAGCCAGATCTGGAGTTTGTTTGCAGAGGCAGGAGGCCCTGGTGCACCCATTCTCTCTCTCTCTCTCTCTCTCTCTCTCTCTCTCTCTCTCTCTCTCTCTCTCTCTCTTGCTCTCTCCTCTCTCTCTTGCTCTCCTTGCAAAGAAATAAAAATATTTTTAAAACTTAAAAAGACAGCACACAAGAACAGCTTGCTTAAGCACCCGATGAGGTCCTGCCTCCCAGCCGTCTGTGCACTAACTCAAGTTCATGGCCAAGTGCAGATGCAGTAGGATGGTGTGCATATTCTTGGCCGGCCGTGGAGGAGGAAAGTGGGGGTGAAAATTTGCTGAACAATGATGTGAACTATAAAAACGGCTTTTTAAATTTTCAATAAAATTTTTAGTAAGGGTTAAAATGGATACCAGACATTTTTTAAAAATTTTTATTTATTTATAAATTTTTTTTGATAGCCAGACCATACTAGTTCTCAGTAGAGAAAGTGTTGGAGAGCTTGCCTAAGTCCCTGAGAAAGGCAAATCATGTATTATGTTAATATTGGCTCACCGGTTTTATTGCTGAGTGCTCTCCTTGAAGCAAAGCCTGATGTAGAAATTTCCATCCAAAGAGAGATTAGATCATGAATATTTTAATGACCAGGCAGTGTGCTCCTGAAGAAGTATCTTTGGGACTTTCTTGAATACTCTTTTACCTGTCCTGCTGGTTTGAAAATATGCAATGCTTTTGAAAAACAGGAGCACTTGTGTAATGGAGGAGACTGGGCCTGGGGGGAGACAATCAACAGCTTTCAAATTCAGCCAATTTTCCACTTAGTGAGGGGGGCCCCTTGTCTGGAACTTGGAATTCAGGGAGATAGGCACCTGATCCCATACTCTTGGGCTCCCAAGACAAGTTGCACTATGGGAGCGATTGACGGGGAGGCTACTAAAAATAGAATCTAGGTAATCCAGAATTGTGTATATTTGTTAACCTACACTGATCTCACTCTCCGATGGAGATTGTGTTTGTATTTTTCAGGATGCAGTGAGAGAGCTGGAGCCCATCTAACCCTACCAACTGACTGTAGGCCGATAGCTGAGATTCTGGCAAAAGAGGAGCCACCATAGCCATACCATGGAGGATCCATATGGAACCCCACAGAGAATGTCGGGATGAACAAGGGACCCACAGCCACAGCCATTCAATCAACACAGGATAAGCCAGTGAGACAGAAACCAACGATTTTGACACAAAGACCCCTAAACTCACAACCTTAAAGCAGCCTTAATACTCATCCACTACGACTCAGGGAACTGAGCGGAAGAGGGGGCGGAAAGATTGTGAGAGTTGTGGTGGGGGAGACTATCCAGAGGCATGGCCAGGAGAACCTGGCTGAATACTAGGCTATCCATGGTCCCCTGTCACAAGGACTGATCCAGACGACCCATGGAGGAGGTTATCCAGCAGATTGGGGAGGGGAGGGCAGAGGGGAATTGGGGATAACAACACATTGTTTGCCCACTAAATATTGTAACTCATTATGGACAATTTAAAAAAATTTAAATAAATAAATAAATAAAATAAAAAGCAAAAAACAAAAACAAAAAAAACAGTGCTGAACACATCACAAAACCTTGGTCGTTCAGAGTTATGGGTTTAAAGAAGAGGAGTCTGACCCAAAGTGAAAACCATCCATCCAGTTGACCTTGAGGGTTCATACAACCTTCCCAAGCTTCAGCATGGGGCCCTTTCTATCTTCCTGGGAGGATAGGAAGTGAAGTAAGGCATGCAAGGTGCTTGGCTAATGTTAGGCTGGCCATGTATTCTAATTGTATTTTCATTCAGGTTTCAGCTTCTGAATCCCACTGGAGCCAAAGTCTATCCAATATTCCTGAGGCTCTGTGTCCCAGGATTTTCTGCTCTCCTAGAAGGATGGGGCTCTCTACTCCTTTAACTTACTTGGCTACGTTCCTGGCATGTTCCAAAAGCCACCTTAAGTGTGACTAAACATGCCTTTTCCAGATCTTTCTCCAGCTTCTCCCACTTGCTAGGCTTGTGGACTCACATATTCACCAAGTGATGGACAGCCAGATTGGAAGGCACAAAAATAAAGGACCTTATGCATGAAAAAAATGAGGAACTGGGCCAGGCTAGAGAGATGGTTCAGTGGTTAAAGTGCTTGCCTCCAGGTCCTAAGGACCCAAGTTCAATTCCCCAGTACCTATGAGAAGCCAGGCATACAAAGTGGCACATGCATCTGGAGTTTGTCTGCAGTGGCTGTGGGCCCTGGCACACCCATTTTCTCCCTCCCTCTCTCTGTCTCTCTCTCTTTCTATTTCTCTCTGCTTGTGAATTTTAAAAAAATGGATGAATGAATGAATGAATGCATAAATAAATAAATAAAGTGAGGAAGTGGTATGACAGTGTCAGGGAAACATGAAGAATCCAAACACAGGATGGTGACCATGACCTTGACACCTGCTTAAATCCAAGCCCAGAGTCTAGAAGGGATGTGAGAAGCCTTTCCCTTGAATGGGAAGAGAAGAGCTGGGGACATCAAAGTAACAAAGTTGTCATCAACCTCCATGATGGCTAAGGAAGAAGAAGCTATGTTAACTCTGGTCCTCCCTTGCGGTGATAGAGCAGAGAAGGGGTGGGGCAGAGAAAGGAAAAAGAAAGGAAGGAAGGGAGGGAGGGAGGCAGGGAGGAAGGAAGGAAGGAAGGAAGGAAAAAGGTTAAGGAGATGGTTCAATAGTTACAAGTGCTTGCCGCCCAGGATTCAATTCCCCAGTACACAAATATAGCCAGACGCATAAAGTGATAAGTGCATCTGTAGTTTGTTTGCAGTGGCAGGAGGCCCTGGTATGCCTAGTACTCTCTCTCTCTCTCTCTCTCTCTCTCTCTCTCTCTCTCTCTCTCAATCTCTCTCTCTCCCCCTGCAAATAAAGAAATAAAATATTTTAAAGACAGAGGAAAAAAAAACTATGGCCATAGCTCAGCTAGCAGAAAGCTTGCAAGACCTGCAGGAACCCCTGGGTTGGATCCTCTGTGTCACATAAACCAGGTGTGGTGGCACATGAATCCTAGCACTCCAGAGGTAAAGGCAGGAAGATCACAAAGTTCAAGGTCATTGTTGGCTACGTAGCCCATTCCAGACCAGCCTGGACTACACGAGACTTTGTGTCAAGAACAAAGAAAAGGATGGGATGCACAATTTATCCTTTAGTCTGCAGTGGACCCCTCGTCCATCAAGATGCCCCACCAGGATCCTGCGTACCCAGGACCGTGTGTGGAGGAGCAATGCTTTTTCCTCTCCCTGTTCCCTCCCTTTTCCCCATCCACTCTCTCAAAGAACACAGCCAAGTGACCCGTGCTGAGCCAAGTGCAGGGGCCAGCAGGGCCCTGACCCTCCTGTGTAGGTAACAAATTGGCTGCCATGTAGACACAGGGCCCTGGAGGGATAACAGGAAGGGGGAAGTGGGGAGGCTGAGGTCAGTGTAGGAAGGATCTGAGGTGACCGGGTCAGCAGCCTGAGCTCCAGGCAGCCACACAGCAGACTGGGTCCAGGAAACAGCCACGGCTCCAGGGCATGGTGCAAGCAGGGTCAGCGGAGACCATAGCACGCACACACAAGCGTGTGTCTGTGTGCGAGAGTGTTCAGGCCCATCCCCAGCCCAGGGCAGGGAGAGTCACTCAATGGTTTCTTTTATAAGATCTCTGAGCAGCCCTGGCCCAATCCCTAGTTCTTAAGCATAGAAACTACAATTACTTTCTCTCTCTCTCTCTCTCTCTCTCTCTCTCTCTCTCTCTCTCTCTCTCCTGCCCAATATCACGTGGCTTTAAGAGGCAGCTTTCTTGTGGAGTCTGTTTCTATTTCTGAAGAAAGGAAGATACATTGGATGCGTTGGCACACACCCATCATGGTAGCATTTGGGAAGCGGATGCAGGAGGATTGTGAGTTCAAGGCCAGTATGAGTTACATAGTTGAGACTTTTTCTCAAAAAAAAATTGAAGGAAGAAAGGAAAGGGAAGGGAAGGGAAGGGAAGGGAAGGGAAGGGAAGACAAAGAGAATGTGGTGGTGCACACCTTTAGTCCCAGCACTGGGGAGGCAGAGAGGAAGGAGGATCATGGTGTGTTTGAGGCCAGCCTGGGACAACAGAGTGAGTTCCAGGTTAGCCTGGGCTATGTGAGACCTTACCTTGAAAAAAAACAAAAAAAGGAAGAGAGAGAGTGAGAGAGAGAGAGAAGAAAGAGCAAGTGAGGGGAAGAGGAAGGTGTGCAGTAATGTTTAGCTCACATGGTCATGAAAAGAAAACCTTTGTCTTAAAGCCATAGTTCCCATCCCATGTCCTTGTGATCTGAACACCTAGGTCAATGCTTGATCTTTGAATGAATGAATAAATGAAATGGATCATTCTACCATTCTTCCTTTTATATTTTGTTCCACTTCTATCTTGCGTTCAGATGCCCCAAGGGAAGTACATCCTTCTTCCCTCACATTCTTTCCTCCCTGGGCTTCCTGTCAGTTTCCCTCCCTCCCCCTGGACACCATCACCACTCCTCGGCTCTCGCCCATGCCTTCTTTCAGCCTTCCCTCCAAAGTCAGGCCCCAACATCACTCTGGGTGCTGAAGGAAACTCATTTTTTTCTGGTTTAATTCTCCCCGGCTCATCTTAATTTCTTGGCATTGTTGTGAGAGGAGGCCTCCCCTGTGACAGCCTGAGGACGGACCAGGGGGAGAGGTGAATGAGGAGGAAGTCAAGGAGAGCTGATCGGACACAGAAGTCGGGGTGCTCAGAGCTGGTGGCTCCACAGCCACCCTCGCTCATGACGTTTATGACCGACCTTGGGCAGGAGCATATGTCGGGAGCTGTGTGGGCCTCCCTGTCCCTACCTTGAGTGTTTGGTCCTGCAGCTCATTAAGCAGTGACACTTAACACATCATCAAACCGCTTTACAGAGCAGCCAGCACAGCTCCTGGGCTCAGAGTCACAGGCATGGGGCACGCTGACCTCCCAGAAACTGGTGCTGGGACCCTGAGGACACACAAGAGGATCAAAAGGCTTCCTTGGAAAACCAGACTTAGAACTGGATTAGGGTCCCAGGACCCCTGACCTTTCACTCCCAGCCATGATAAAGAGTGAGGTGTTTGAATACAGGGGTTCTGGCGCGGTGTCAGTGGCAGGGGAGCGAGGCTAGATTACCACTTGCCAGGAACCATGGAACGTGGGTGAGATATTTAACTCTCTGCCCTTCCGTTTCTTCTGTCAGACCCTGACTACAAACCCCAGCTGCTGCTGGGAAGTCTGGGTAAGACATAGCTTTCACGGAAGCACAGAGCGGTGAACGGTGTCTGTCTAAGCATCTCTGCCTGTTTCCCAGCTTCGAGAAGCAGAGTTCAGTGGGATCAGACTGACAGCCGGGTTAGGTGTTCCCTCACCAAAGTTGTCTGTGTGCATGTGCGTGTGCGTGTGTGTGTGTTTAATATTTTATTTATTTGAGAGACACACACATACAGAGAGAGAGAGAGAGAGAGAGAGAGGTGGGTGGGCATGCCAGGATTTCCTACCACTGCAAATGAACTCCAGATGCATGCTCCACTTTGTGCATCTGACTTTGCCTGGGGACTGGGGAATCAAACCCAGGCCATCCGGCTTTGCAAGCAAGTTCCTTAACTGCTGAGCCATCCCTCCAGCCCATCTTGGTGTTTCTTTAGTGTGAGTATTTGTGTCATTGCACACATGTGAAAGTCAGATGACAATCTCAGGTGTCGGTCCTCAGCTTGTTTGAGGTGCTGTCTATATGTCTGTTTCTGATTGTCACTACTAGGCTACCTGCTAAGTAAGCTCTCTCTCTCTCTCTCTCTCTCTCTCTGTCCCTCCCTCCCTCCCTCCCTCCCTCCTGGCCATGGAGAGCTGGGATTAGATGCACAGTACTACTGGCCTTGGGTTTAGAGAGGTTCTCAGGCACTGGATTCGGGTCAGCATGCCTGTGTAGCAAACGCTTTATCCACTGAGCCATCTCCCCACACACCCCCAACCTCAGAGCAACAATAAAATATAAAAGACTGACCACCATGACTCAGGGAACTGAGCAGAAGACGGGATGGAATGATTGTAAGCACCATGCTGGGGGAGACTATCCAGAGACATTGCCCCCCTCAACCAACAACACACAAAGGAGAAAAAAAAACCTGGCTACCTTTTGTGCAATTCATAACCCCCTACCTCATGGACTGATCCAGTACGCCCACCGAGGAGGACCCCCAGGGGTCCTCTTGTCAACTTGACAATTCAGAATCCCCTAGGAGGGGCTGGAGAGATGGCTCAGTGGTTAAGGTTAAGTTACAAAAGCCTGCAAAACCTAAAGACCTGAGTTCGATTCCCCAGTACCCACGTAAAGCCCGATGCACAAAGTGGCCCATGCATCTGAACTTTATTTGCAGTGGCTAGCGGCCCTGGCATGCCTAATCTCGCTCTGTCTCTTTCTCTCTGCTTGCAAATAAATAAATAAAAGTATTTGTTTGAAGAAATCCTCTAGGAGAGGAAGCTGGTGTACATGGAGCACCTCCATTATACCAAGTACTTCACTCTCATCTCCTCACCGACATCCTGCTCTGGAGGCTTGAGTCATTATCAGCTGTGTTTGATCACGGAGGGAACCAGCTCAGAAAGGTGAGTTTTATTTTCCACTGCATTAAAATACACATTCATTTCCCTTTCCACCTAACAGGGTGAGGCCCAAATGTGCAGATATGGTTCAGTGTTTACTGTCTCCTGAGAATTCCAACAGCTTCGGTTTTCCTCTGGACACCCAGAAATGAGAATCTATGGGTTCACCGTAGTCACGATTGTAATAAAATGTTTCAAAGAAACAAAACAAGTAATGAGAAAAAAATTACTTGCTCAGGGCTGGAGAGATTGCTCAGTGGTTAAGACACTTGCCTCCAGTGCCTAAGGCCCCAGAGTTCAATTCCCCAGGACCCACATAAGCCAGACTCACAAGGTGGTGGCCCTGGTGCTCTCTCTCGCTCTCTCTCTCTCTCTCTCTCTCTCTCTCTCTCTCTGTGTGTATCTGCTTGAAAATGATAAATAAAATAAACAATAAAAAATGACTTGCTCTTCTTTTGGACTTCATTTAAAGTAAACTGGTCTTTTTGTATGAAAAAAAGAAAAAGAAATCCCCTAGGAGATACACCTCTGGGCTTGTCTGGAAGATGATTCCAGAGGGAAGATCCATCCTGAATGAGGCCAACACCATCCCATGGGCTGAGGGGTCCCGGAATAAAGAGGAGAAGCAAGCTGAATACAGCATTCATATCTCTCGGCTTCCAGGCTGGGATACCATGTCGTGACCAGCTGCCTCATACGGATGGACTGTGACCCCTCAAACCGTGAGCCATCCTTAAATTGCTTTCATCCAGTATTTGGTCACAAGAAGAGCAGCCACTGATACCTTGTGTGTGTGGACTGAACCGCCATTCCAAAATAAGCCAAGCTGGGTTCAAACACTGACATTCTAGATGTCTCAAGATCAAGGTGTTGGCTAGATTGGTGCTTTCTGCGGAGCATCTCCCCATGACTCTCCCCTCTGCTGGTATCCTTGGCTTCTAGAAACATGCCTCTGGTTCTGTCTTCATCATCACATGATGTCTGGACCTCCTATGTGTGTGTCCATCTCCATGATACTCCTTTTGATAAGAGCGACAATCCCCAAAGTCCACAGTGGAGCTTGCCCTAAAGACTGTAGTCTAATTTCATGGTCCCTGTAATGCTATTATTTCCAAATAAGGTTGCATTCTGAGGTGCTGGGGGGTGGATAGTATTTCAATCTTGACATTTTGTTTTCAACTCAGAGCACACACGTGCTGGTGAGTGAGACGGCTCTCACACAGGGAGCTAGAGGGCTGACATAATCAGTTGCCTGGACAGTGATTCGCCACTGCAATGACTCACCTCAGAGAGCAGGAGACACCACGTGTTCTCAGGGGGAGGCAGACGTTAGGAGAATCAAAAGTAGAGATGATACTCTGGCTTAAGAGTATTCCCCCACTCATGCCCATCTGGGATCCCGAGGAGGGGGATCTCCGGGGTGACTTTGATTTCCTGGTAATAAGGGACAGACAAAGGCGACACTTTCTTTCTTAATCTCTTTGTTTTCCTGCAATTTGGGCATCTCTCTGGTGTCTCGGCATCCATTTTGCAGCAAGAGGAAATATGCTTTGGGATTAAAATAAAATCAACCCACAATGCAAAGAGAGATAAACAAAGCCTTGTATTTTCCAGCAGGCAAGCGAATAAAGACTGTCGTGGGGGAAGAAAGCAGGACAGCATTCCAGTCCCAGTGCTTGAAAGAGATTCTGGGGTTCAAGTTCAAAGTCCTTTACTTGTGTGTTTCTCTGCTCTTGTCTTTCAGAGACTATATGTGCCCAATAGATGCCAGGCTCTCCTGCTGTGTGCATGCATATCACAGAGAAGGTCACTGTCAGCACACACAGGTGAAGGGCAAGGGAGGGGGGAGGACCAGGAGAAGCTTGTTACAGACCTAGTGGAGGTGGAGGTGGGAATGTGTGCTGGACGCTAATGTAAAAAGGACTGGGTTTGCAGAACGTAAATGACAACGTAAGCACTGCCACAGAGAAGTGACAAGGGGAGTGGTGGTCTTCCCCCTTAATCTGATCTATGCAATCAGCAGCCTTGTCTGCGCCCCAGGCTGGTCAATCAAAGTATCAGTTGATTTGGTCATGTGATCCACAAGGGATCAATCAGAAGAGAAGAGACAAGGTTCTGACACGTGTTTGAAGAACAAACTCTCTCTAAAGGAAAGAGAGAGAAGGTGGGACTGGAGATACTGGAGTCCTCCCCATCGGAGGAGAAGACAGCCAATCTGGAAGAGAGAAATACCAAGGAAGGCAGAGAGGGTGAGTGGAGGATCTTGGGATCTGGGAATCAAACTGAGGCAGGAACTGGAGCTGATCCCTGGGATTTGAAGTTTTATGTTATGTACGTGAGGCTAGGGAAATCACTCAATTGGTAAAGCACTTGACTCGGGCCCATGGTAACCTAGCACCATGGAAAGAAGCCAGGGATGGTGGCGGGCACGTTTAACCTCACCACTGTGAGATAGAGACAGTTAGACCCTTGGCCAGCCAATCAAGTCTACCCAGCAAGTTGCAGGGCAGTGAGAGACTGTCTCCAAAAACTGGATGGCATTCCTAAAAGAACAGCCCCTCAGGGTGTCCTCTGGCCTCCACATTCTGGAGCACTCATGGGCATGCACACTTGTGCACACACAAAGAGAAGTGTATGTACAGGTCACTGTATAAGTACGTATGAACATGCACACTAGCAGCTTTGATTGGGGTTTCTGTCACTCATTATCAAGGTAATTCTAAGTAGTAAGTGATATAGTGTCTTCAGACGTCCCATTTGAGTGAATGTCTGAGGGTCAACAGAAAAGGCAGGTAGGTGTTCAGGAGAGGTCGCTAAGTAAAAGATGGGGGTCCCTAGGAAAAAGGAATAGTGAAGCTGGGAGGGGTGCACACACCTGTAACCCCAGCATCCAGGAGGCTGAAGCTGTAGGATTGTCAATTTCAGGCAAGACATTCAGTCATTTTTAAAATATTTTTATTTATTTATTTACAAGTACAGAGAAAAGAGAGATACACACAGAGTGAGAAAGAGAGAATGGGCACCCCAGGGCCTTCAGCTGCTGCAAATGAACTCCAGATGCATGCTCCACTTTGTGCTTTACGTAGGAACTGGGGAATTGAACCTGGGTCTTTAGGCTTTGCAAGCAAGTGCCTTAATCACTGAGCCAGCTCTCCAGCCCTTTAAATGTTTTTTAATTTATTTATAAGGAGAGAGAGAGAGAGAGAGGAAATGGGATAGAGAACGGGTCGGTCAGTTTTGAAAAGAGAGAAAGAAGGCTCTCATAAAAGGAAGCCTCTTACACTAGTGTGTGCACAGGTATACTGTACGTGCAAAGGTGTGTCCTGGCAGAAAGTATGACCGGTGCCCCCACAGCCAAGCGACTCTTCCTGTGGGTGGTGTCACAGAATTCTTTTGCTGCTGAATGTGGGGAGCCGAAGCTGATAAAGTGTAAGCTGTCTACAATGAGCTAACCAAGATGACTCCCATCCAAACTGTCCAAAGGTTCTTTTGTCCTGGTAGCTGACTTGGTGATAAGCCCTTCCAAAGTGACTTGGTGACATGCCCTTCCAAGGGTGGTCCTCCGTTGGTCTTCTCCAACTGAGCCAATTGGAGAAGAGAATGACCAATAAGGAAGTGTGACAGACCCTGTGCAGGTAATAATCAGTAAGCACCTAGATCCAGCCATGCCTGAAGCTAGTGCAAGCTCGTCTACCAGGAAAATCTATTCACAAATCTCTGCCTTTCCTTCAGAGATGCCATGGTTAGCCAACAATGTCCCCTTGGGAGTAATAATTATGTTTTAATTGTTCTTGACAGAGAACACCCTGATGAGGGTCCTCTCTCGTGCCTCTGACTTCTGAAGTATTCCTAGAATGTAGGACCAGCCAGGAATATCAAGGAGTTACCCTCCAGCAAAGATTTCAGGAACAAATCAACAGCTTCCCAACCCTCTTCCTCCTCAGCTAAGCTGGGGCTAAGTGACACCCTACCCTGTCACCCATAGTTCCTGCAGAGCGAGCCTCCCTCCTGCCTCAGGGTCTGCTTCAAGGGGAGTCTGAAAACCATGGGTTCTTTTACAGTCTATGCACATAAAGGTCTGCACCTCATATCCCAGAATACTGCCTATGAAAGGCAAGCCCCTAGCACTGGAAGTTGCTAGATCTCTGTCCCCCATCCTTACTAAGAAACTTCATGGAGACCTCTTCGAGGTATCACACTCCTTCCTAGTGACTAGCGTGTGACAGAGTCTCTCCAGCAGTGACTGTCTAGCCTGTGACTAACAGGCCTTGGGATTTGCAGAAGGTCCCATTTTCTTTGTTCATAAATGTTGCAAAGCCTTCGTTCCATACATTACTGGTAAGAAATGATGCCCA
>PVHP010014832.1:21809-38552 GCA_004024765.1 Zapus hudsonius
AACCCAAAGGTCTCCTTTCTGGTAGCAAAATCCCCAATAGCAAGCCCAAGACAAGTTGGAGGAATGGTAACTCTTTCTTCATATTCTTGCTATTGCCCCAGAAAAAGGTTTTATAGTCCTTAACCTGAGTCTCCTTTTTGGGTCATTTCAATCTATGTGATCCTGAGAGAGGCTTTTAAGGCACGAGCATTTGTTGTACATGGACATTTTAAGACTCTAAAGCGGGGACCTTCAAGCACCTTCCAAAGTCCAGATGCTCCATACTGAGCTTACAGCATGTCACCTTCTGTCCCTCACTTCTGATGGCTCCCTCACAGGCATGAATCAAGCCACACAGCAATTTGCAAAATGCAGGGGAGAAAACACAGATGTGGGGCATTTGTACACGTCTCGTAGAAAGAGTGTGCGCATGTGCACAGCTAATATGCATGTCTGGATGTCATGTGAGAGGACTCCTTTATGCTCCCAGCCAACTCCAGCTATGGAGTAAGAGCTGACAGTATACAGTCGGCCTTAGCATCCACCGTGTGGCTTGCACAACTGTTTGCACGATGTTGGCACCATTTTTTAGGGGTCATTGAAGTCATCTGGATAGGACTCACCATGAACAGGGAGGATGCAGGCACATCTCTGAGTTTCAGAGCATGCAGGATGCCCTCAGATCTGTCATCAGAGCATCACAAGAGAGGCCCACACTCATCTTCCAGAAGAGGAAATTGAGCCACGAATAGGATGCATCATTCAGCCAAGACCACACAGATCTAAGCATCTCAAGCTAGTCTGTCTCAAAGCAGGCTTCGTTCGCCCGCTCAGAGCTCGTGCTTGTAAACATATTACTCAAATGCTTACTTGTCCACCCGAGGGGTAGAGAGATGTCTCAGCCAGTAAAATGTGTGCTCTGTGAGCATGCAGACCTGAGCTCAATCCTCAGAACCCATCGTTTTTAAAAGCTGGACATGGTGGTACATGCTTATAGTAATCCCAGCGCTGAGGAGGGCTCTGAGGTCAGCCTGTCTAACTAACCTACTTAGTGAGAGAGAGACTCTATCTGAAGAAGGTTCTAGGGATGTGGTGTATTGGGCAGACTACCTCCTTAGCATGCAAAAATACCTGAGTTCAATATCCAGCACTGCATAAAACAAGGTATGGGAACACACACACACACACCTATACTCCTAGCACTTGGGACACAGAGACAGAAGATCCAGGAGGTCAAGGTCATTTGGAACCATGTAGGGATTTGCAGGCCAGTTTGGGGCTACATGAGACCTTGTCTCCAAAAGTAATGAACTGAATAATTAGTTTTAACATGTGTTTAAAAATGATAGACTGTGTTCCTGAGGAATGACCCTGAGGTTGTCCTCTGACTCCAAATGTATCTGCACATATAGACACCCATACCTTTTCCCCACTTGAGCCAGATGCCATGACACACGGCTGTCACCATCACAGCACTTAGGAGGCAGAGGTGGGTCACGAGTTCAAGGACAGCATGAGCTATGTGGTTAGACCCTGTTTCAAAATAAATCAATAGCCATTCGTGGTGGTGCACACCTTCAATCCCAGTTCTTGAGTACCTGGGAGGCAGAGGTGGGAGGATCGCTGTGAGTTCAAGGCCATCCCGAGACTCCATAGTGAATTCTAGGTCAGCCTGGGCTAGAGCGACACCCTACCTCAAAAACTAAATAAATAAATAACAATTATTTTCATTGAAACCAAAACTGAATAGCACACAGAGCAACACACACACTTGTTCATTCCACTCACCGGGTGTGTGCACAGGTCACACACTCGCTGGCAGCACCTGTCATGGGGCACCCTCCCCTTCAGCTCAGCTGAGATAGTGCCAACCCTACACAGCACAAAACAAGCCCTTTTCCACAGCCCCAGCCAGCATCCAAAGCCTCCCTGTATGCATTAACCTGTCAGCAGTGAATCCGCTGACGGGCCAAGATGAGAAACGGACAGCGAAGTGTAATAGATCACTGCCCCAAATAAGACTTTGGGCCCTTGGATCCAGGTTTCCATCCAAGGATAGATTACAGCTTTCAGCCATGCCCAGGCGGGATCGATAGTTGTATCGTCTTCGTAGTGGAAGAGATCTTTGTCAGCTTGGATTCCATAACAAAGTACCATAAAGTAGCTGGCTTAAACAAATTCATGTCTCATAATTCCAGCGTCTGGATGGTCAAGGTCAGAGAGCTGGTATAGCCAGGTGCTCGTGAGGTCCACTTCCGGCCTTGCAGAAGGTCATTGTTATTGATTGAATTGGAAATGTCCCCTTGACCTTGTCCCCTTTGGTCCTCAGCTGATGGTGCTGTTTGGGGAGGTTATAGAGCCTTGCTGGAGGCAGTGGATTGGCCTTGAGGTTCGATAGCCCAGCCCTACTTCCTGTGTGCTCTGTCTCCCTGTGACAGACCTAGTGCACATGACCATGGCTTTCACAGTCCTGTCACCACCCCTTTCCTGACACCATGCACCTCATTGCCTCAAACTGTGATCCAGAAGGAACCCTTCCTCCCTTCAGATGCTTTTGTCAGGCATTCACCACAGAATGAGGAGAACGAGCAACAGCTTTCATACTTGTACATAATATATTTTGATCATCAAGCCATCCGGTGACCGTCCTCTACCCCTCCTTTGTGCCTTGCTCTGAACACCTTCGTCTTTCCGGCTAGTCCTCTTCTCTCATGTCTTTCTTGCTGCTTTTTTGCCCTCCTCCATCACCCATGAGGGAATGTTGATGGCCAGTATCGTACACGTCTCAGTGTTCCAGAGCCTTAGAGGCTGGGACCACTCCCCCCCACCATGTGTCTTCACATGGCAGAGAGAAGGGGCCTCTGGTCTTTCCTCTTCTTACAAGGACACAAATGCCATCGCAGAGTCCCCCATCCCCGTGACTAACTTAATGAACCCCCCCAAGGACATGTCTTCAAATTCTATTCAAAGCCAGGCGTGGTGGCGCACGCCTTTAATCCCAGTACTCAGGAGGCAGAGGTAGGAGGATCACTGTGAGTTCAAGTTCGAGGCCAGCCTGAGACTACAGAGTGAATTCCAGGTCAGCCTGGGCTAGAGTGAGACCCTACCTTGAAAAACCCAAAAAAAAAAAAAAATTCTATTCAATTGGAGGTCTGAGCTCCCACCTCTCAGTTTGGGGGGGAGCACAGCATGAAGTCCATGTTAATGACTTGATCATGGTCTATGATCTTTCATCTGAATCCAGGCAACCTTGAAGATGACAAGGTTAAGAGAGAGCAGGTGGGGTTTGTGGAAGGCACACTGCATCTGGCAGATACCCTTCGTCTAGGACCAAAGTCTCTGCAGGATTTGGGATAGTGTGCTGTGCGACCTGGAACAAGTTTCTGGTTCTTAACCATCTGTCTATAAAGATGAAAAAAAAAAGTTGCATGCCCCCAAATAGAACCCCTGAAGAGGAGATTGACATTTTGTGCAAAGCATTCTCTCCACCCGAGACCTTTGGTCTGTGCTGTCTTGTTTGTTGGAAAAGAGAGTTCCTGATTGCAGACCTTGTCAGTTCCTTTAGTGTGCTGGAATCACTGTGATTTCTGAGGAGATATCATGGAGGACTTTCCGCATTTATTCAACAACATATGGAGCATACGTTTCATGTGCTATTTTGAAGCATTAGAGACGTGGCGAAATCCAGTTGAAAATAATGTGACCACGTTGAATGCTGAGGCCTCGGTGAGTGTTAGTTGTATGTCACCATTTAAGTGTTCCTTTCATCCTGTGCCCTGTCCCTTCACTGGGATATTGTATTAATTACAGCATGGCTACTACAAAGAGCCAAAAGGTACTAACTGGGCATGATCCCTAGTACTTCAAAAGGAAGTGTGTGTGTGTGTGTGTGTGTGTGTGTGTGTGATGTAGCATATATTGTGTGTGTGCATATGGTGTATGCACGTGTCTCGTACACTTACTGCAGCAAGGGTCCATCACCTTTGGACTGATTCTGGGGCTGTTTTATGTGGGAGCTGGAAGCTTGAATTCTGCAGGTCCCAGGCCCCCTCAAGTCCCCGTGCTGAGCCATCTCTCCAGCCCTGTACTCCCTTAAGAACGGGATGATACCAGCCAGGCTGGCTGACTGAGGATCCAGGTCCAGCTTTGCTAATGGTCAGAAGTACTGTGGGGGCTTCACATTGCTGTATTTATAGGCTGGGAGTGGCTGCATCTTTACAGTCCAATGGGAAATGCCTTTGAAATGCTAGGGTGGACAAGATGCACTGTGGGAGCGATTGACGGGGAGGCTGCTAAAAATAGAATCTAGGTAATCCAGAAATGTGTATATTTGTTAACCTACACTGATCATACTCTTCGATGGAGATTGTGCTTGTATTTTTCAGGATGCAGTGAGAGAGCTGGGGCCCATCTAACCCTACCAACCGACCATAGGCCGATACCTGAGATTTTGGCAAGAGAGGAGCCACCACAGTCATAACGTGGAGGATCCATATGGAACCCCGCAGAGAATGACGGGAGGAACGAGGGACCCACAGCCACAGACATTCAATCTATACAGGATAAGCCAGTGAGACACAAACCAACGATCTTCAACACAAAGACCCCAAAACTCACAACCTTAAAGCAGCCTTAATACTCATCCACCACGACTCAGGGAACTATGCGGAAGAGGGGGTAGAAAGATTGTGAGAGCTGTGGTGGGGGAGACTATCCAGAGACATGGCACCCTTCAATATCAACACACTTGGGACAGGAGGACCGGGCTGAGTACTAGGCTATCCATGGTCCCCTGCCACAAGGACTGATCCAGACGGCCCACGGAGGAGGACATCCAGCTGATTGGGGATGGGGAGGGGGGCATTGGGGAATTGGGGATAACAACTCATTGTTTGCCCACTGAATAATGTAGCTCATTATGGACAATAAATATATATTTAAGGAAAAAAAAAGAAATGCTAGGGTGGCAGAGCTTTGTCAGATGACTGGTTGCGTTTCGTGTTTTTGATTATCTTCTTTCTGCCTTCAGTACTGTCCAACCAACTGACTGCCCAGGTCATACACACAAGCCCCTAGTTAAAGATAACTCAGCCACGGGGCTAGGGTGAGGATTCAGTGGATAAAGCTACTTGCTACTCAAGCCTGAGGTCCTGAGTTCAAACCTCAGACCCCACACGGAAAGAATGAGCCCCAGAGAAACTCTGACCCCAGTGAGAGAGAACAGTGAGGGACCTGAAAGGTGTCCTCTGACCTCTGCAAGAGCCATGGCACCTGTGTATTCTGACACACACAAACATATAGACACATAGACACCAGATAAATAAAATCTTGGGGAAATGGCTCAGTGGTTGCAAAGTCTGCTGGCCCAGGTACCCACATTAAGCCAGATGCACAAAGTGGTACAAGCATCTGGAGTTCATTTGCCACCACAAGAGGCCCTGGTGTTACCATTCTCTCTCTCTCTCTCTCTCTCTCTCTCTCTCTCTCTCTCTCTCTCTCTCTCTCTCTTCTCTCCTCTCTCTCTCTCCTTTCCTCCCTCCCTCTCTCTTTCTTTCTCTTTTCTCTCAAATATATATTTAATTTTCTTTGAAGTAAGGCCTTGCTTTAGCCCAGGCTGACCTGGAATTCACTATGTAGTCTCAGGGTATCCTCAAACTCATGGTGATCCTCCTACCTCTGCCTCCTAAGTGCTGGGATCAAAGGCGTGACCATGCCTGGCTTATACATTTTTTTAAGAATATAAAAAAAAAAGTAGGGCTGGAGAGATGGCGAAGTGGTTAAGGCACTTGCCTCCAGTGCCCAAGGCACCGGGTTCAATTCCCCAGGTCCCACATAAGCCAGACCCACAAGGTGGTGGCCCTGGTGCTCTCTCTCTCTCTCTCTGTCTCTCTCTCTGTCTCTCTCTGCTTGAAAATGAATAAATAAAATATTTTTTTAAAAAAGTAAGTCAACCACACCATTTACGGGGTATTTCTGGGGTATTATTCAGGTAAAAGAAAATGCCTTTAATCCCAACACTCGGGAGGCAGAGGTAGGAGGATCGCCATGAGTTCAAGGCCACCCTGAGACTACATAGTGAATTCCAGGTCAGCCTAGGCTAGAGCGAGACCCTACCTCGAAAAACAAAAAAAAAAAAGAAAGAAAAGAAAAGAAAAGAAAGAAAGAAAGAAAGAAAGAAAGAAAGAAAGAAAGAAAGAAAGAAAGAAAATGCTAGAAGGTGGACTCCACACGTGACTTCCTTTCCTCTCTCTCCTCTTCCCTCCTCTCAAGGAGTCACATAGATTCAATCACAGATTCGCCATGCTGGCACTGGGGAGTGGAGGGGCTTGAGAAAAATAAACCCCATTTTCATTGCATCCGCCTGCCCTCCTCCTCCCCACTAATCAGAGGCCTCACACCTCATTGGCTGTAACTCATTCAAGCACAAATGCACTGTGTCTGCCCACTGTTCTGTCACTTGTGCCAAGGGGCTGGGGGGGGGGGGAAGAACAGGATTCAATCAGTTTGGGACCAGTTTCCTTCCCAGACAGGACCCAGCAGCCTCTGAATTCTAGGATTCTTTAAACCTCAAAAATGGAATCACTGTTCCCAAAAGTCTTGGGGTGGCTCCATTCCAGGCCCCTACAACCCAAACCTAAAATGTGATTCACTTTCAGGAATTCAGGCCTGGTGTGAAGACAGAACTGAAAAATTTTAAAAAAATGGTGAGATCCAAGAGGCTCCAGATCTCACCCAAGAGCCCCAGGGGGACCCCCCATTCCAAAGGGGGTCTGATCCCCCAAATACTGCTCCAAAGAGAGAAAGAGGTATGTTTCTTTTCTGTAATGCTCAGCGTTCCTTTGTCCTCACCCTCTTCCTCCTACAACCTGGAGACTCTGATGAAGCCACAGCTGTTTATGTACTTAACTTGAGATTTTTGACTGAACTTAACTGGGGATTGAGCTTTTTTTTCTTTTTTTTTTCCCTGAGGCAACTGTTTTTTGCTTAGCCAAATGAGGTGTCTTAACCTCTCTCCCAACTTCCCAACCTCTCTCCAAACGCATGCCATGCACTTAGGCGATCGCCCAGAACACCAAGGAAATGAGAAACCTAGATGAAAAGCGAGGTTTCCTAAAAAGAAAATAAAATGAAAAATTCCGATGGTGACTTTGGAAAGCAGCTGCAACTTCCTTGATCAAAAACGAAGCCTTCTGGGGTTATTTTCAAGTCTGGCTGCCTGCCGGAGCCCGTGATGGATTCGAGGCTCCAGATGGAGTGGCCCACATAACGGCGGAGGTTTGGCACCAGTGAGTTCCTAGCTGTAACCTGCGTTTTCAAGGTCTGCCCTCCCAGAGCTGTGGCTTTGCAGAAGCTGAGCTCCAAGACATCTCAGACTGAGGGCCTTCCTGTCTTGATTCTGAAGGAAGGTTCCAGGCACCGCTTCTTATTTCTGGGGTGGCTTGGAGCCCTGGGTAACTGTCATGAAATCTTCACCCTTTCACTTCCTGGAAATCTAAGTTCAAACAAGAGGTTTAACCTCTCTGGATGATAATTGCTATACCTTTAAGAGGAAATTCATACCTCTTATGTCCTGTAATCTATTGGAAGGGCTGAGGACAGTTGTTGGTATACATAAGATGCTCAAATCCCGGTGTCTGTATTTACCCTGACTTTCCTCCACCATCCCTTGGTGGGATATGGAGCCAGCCGGGGGTACAGAATACCCCATATCAAGTACCAAGGCCTCTCTCTCTCTCTCAAAGCCAAGTGTAATGTCTGGGAAATCAAGGTTCCATTTAGGAAACATTTCCTAAGTATTTCTTTGTGTCAAATCATATTCAATGTTCTGGGGATACATAAATGTGTCAGCCATAGCCCTGTCCCCAAGGAGTCCTATGTAACTAGATAACCTCCCTCTCCTCCACTTCCTTTTGCCATTGAGTCAAATCTATTGTGATCACACCTAGGCTTAAGAAGGTAGCTTGCTCAATAGGGCAAGAAAAAAAAAGAGGACATGTTCTTTAGACAAGAAAAAGAATAAAGTTCATACATACACATGCACCCACACCCATGTAACCATGCATGCACACATGCAAACCACACACATGCACATACATGATGATAACTTTAGAAAAGCCATGCAGAGGTGATTAGCCCATGAGGACTCTGCCCTCAGGAATGGATTAGATCTGTCACTATCGACATAGATTAGTTAGAAAGGAAGGAGACTGGCTTCCTTGCTTCATTTCTTATTCCTCTTCCTCACTCTTGCTCTTTCTCAGTGTAAATCCACTCGGTCCTCGTGCAACTAGAAGGTTCCTTGATCCTGAACTTCCCAATCTCTAGAGCTCTGATTCAAAGAATAAATGTGGAGACAGAATAGGGAAGGGAGCTGATATCGACCTCTGGTCTCCACACACATACACACACACATACACACACACGTACATGCTCATGAGACCACACACAGATGGACACACATATATACGTGCACACACATCTCACACACATTCACATGTGAACAATAAGTGGAGTGGAGAATCTTGGTTAAGAGCCAGGGAGACGCCTGGAGCTTGGGTCAGGGAAAGGACAAGTTATGATAGCCAAAGTCACTTTAAATTCCAGGAGCATAGGAGGGGTTCACAGTGGAATATCTCACATTTCCACGTCTCATGCCTGGGCACAGCCTGGCCCCTGGGGATCTGGGCAGTGGGGAAGTGAGCTGCTTGGCCAGAATAGCATTCCTGTCTCCCAGCACAGCCTCTACAACTCTTGGATTCATTTGGGCCACCTGTTAAAATCAGGACAATGTTCCCTTTCCTATAACATCGCCATCTTCCCTGGGTGTCTGCCAGACCCTGTCTGCTACAGGGACTCTCAGGGCACTGTTGCCCTTGGCCAGCTCCAGACAGGCACGCTGAAGAAAGCTGAGGATGGAACTTCTCTCTTCTCTTCCACTACATTTCTCACCCAAATATGTAATCATGAGAGATGGGCCTGGGAGATGAGACAGAGCCACGCATAGCTTTGGCAGCCATGTGCGGGAAGCACCTGCTGTACTGACCAATGGAATGTGCCGATGGGCTGCCTAACTGTGGGGTTTTTTTTCTGTAGATACGTGTTTATGTGTTTTGTATGTGTGTGAGTGCACACACGTGTGAGCATTGTGTGCTGAAGTCCAGAGCTCACTGATTCAGCTAGCTTGCCCTGGGAATGTCCTTTCTCTGCTTTCTGGGCTCTGGAATTAGAGATAGGCTTTGCTGGTGGGTACTGGGCATCTGAACTAAATTCCTATGTTTGCACAGCACGTGCTTTAACCACTGAACCAGCTACTCAGCCGAGCTACCGGATTTTCAACTCAGGAATCTGGATATAATTGAGAAATAATAATAATTTTTAAAATTATCTTTTGTAAAATATTTTATTTATTTATTAAAGAGAGAGGGAGAGAGAGAGAGAGAGGCAGAGAGAGAGAATGGGTGTGCCAGGGCCTCCAGCCACTGCAAACGAACTCCAGGCACATGCACCACCTGTGTATCTGGCTTTATGTGGGTCCTGGGGAATTGAACTAGGGTCCTTCTGCTTTGCAGGCAAAGCCTCAATCACTAAGCCATCTCTCCAGACCTAAAATTATTTTTTTAAATATTTTTTTTGTTTTTCTTTTTTAAATATTTTATTTATTCATTTTCAAGCAGAGAGAGAGAGAGAGAGAGAGAGAGAGAGAGAGAGAGAGAGAGAGAGAGAGAGAGAACCAGAGCCACCACCTTGTGGGTCTGGCTTATGTGGGTCCTGGGGAATTGAACCCAGGGCCTTAGGCACTGGAAGCAAGTGCTTTAACCGCTGAGCCATCTCTCCAGCCCTAAAATTATCTTTTTTTAAAAAAAGATAACTTTCAGAGTTGGAGAGATGGTTCAGTGGTTAAATGTGCTTGTTTGAAAAGCCTGCAGGCCCAGGTTTGGTTTCCCCAGTACCCCATAAAGTCAGATGCACTGGGTGACACATGTGTCTGGAGTTTGTTTGCAGATGCAGGAGGCTCCAGCATGTGCATTCTGTACCCCCCTCTCAAATAAATAACTATTTTTAAGGATAACTTTTTGAGCAAGAAAGTACCTCTAAATCATCCTTAAGTCTCATCTCTCAAAGGCTGGCCCTGCTTGTCCCCATCCAGAAATCCAGGACAGAAATGAGGTGACACTGAAAGTGACATTCAGGTTGGAAGAAGAGTTTTTAACACAGAAGATCTGGGAAGTCATCTTGGCTGTGTCTTGGGCCAATGTGAGGCTGGGAAAGTGACTGTCACTTGTCTAGATGCTGCTGGCATGAGGTCATCGTGAGAAATAAACTCACAAGCGCTCAGCACGGAGCTGGTGATAACCATCATCCCCGAGGCCGGGGGTTCTTTAAGAGAGCCATGAAAATTGTTCAGACATTTTAATTAGCAATAATAATTGTACAAAGGAATGGGTTCTCTGTGGCATTCTCATGAATGTATATGATATACTTGGATCAGATTAAACCTTCCATTACCCTCTCTTTTCTCTCCCTTCCCAATTCCTTTTCCTAAATAGTGTCACTTCTGCACTTACATCACACACACACACACACACACACACACACACACACACACACACACACATATACACTTACTTAAACCTAGATTCAGCATAGGAGAGAAAGCATATGATATTTGTCTCTCTGAGTCTGGCTTATTTCACTTAATATGATGATCTCCAGTTACGTACATTTTCTCTCAAATGCCATAATTCTCTTCTTCTTCACAGAATAGCCATACATTTCTGGCCCCTTCTCTCAATAAGAGGTGGGTCTGAATCCCTTTTGGGTGGGTTTTGGTTGGCTTTTGACTTTTTTCATCACACAGGATGGCAAAGCAGCAGCTAGGATGGACGGAAGCCCACAGAGACCTTGAACCAAGATCACTCCTTCATCCTATTGGTTGTGTCTGTCAGGTACTGTGGTCACAACAACGCAAGGTTGCAAAGTAACTCACACCAAGACTAGGATTGTGTGGTGTGTTCAACAACGGTAGCATGTCCGTTCCTCTCTCATTGCTGGGACAAAATCATGATGAGAAGCAGTTTAGGGAAGGAAAGAGTTTACTTCGTTTGATCTACAGTAGCAGGAGCAGCAGACGGCTCCACGTCACATCAGCAGAGAGGAAGCGTACAAACCAAACAACAAGCAGAATCGGGCTGTAACACCCCAAGGCCTGCCCCCAGGGACACACTTCCTCCAGTACCACCTCCTGAAGAGTCCACAACCTTCCCCACTAACACCACCTTCTTGGGGACCAACTGTCCAAACACATGATGGGGGGGGGGGTTACATTCAAGTCACCACAGATAGAGAACAGGAAAATGAATTCCCACCGTGATCATCTGGGTGACATAACTGTTGGGTGCTTACATGGTGGTGCATGTGGCCAGCTCTGAGTGTAAGTCGGTGTGTTTCCGTACTAACACCCCCCTGTAGGGAGATTCAGCTGGGGAACTGGAGCGTATTGCTTCAGATGCCCACATTTCTCAAGGACGGGCATTAGCTAGGTGGATGCAGCCATGTGCCTGTAGCTTTCCTGGGTGGAGTCAGGCTGACCACTGATAGAGCTGCTCTGGGAACGTTGAATCAGGGCTAGGGGGTGGTTGGGTTGTATCGGAGTAATCTTCAGTAAGCACTGGATGAATGAGTGGATGAATGAATGAATGGCCATGTAAAACTTCTTCCCACCACAAAACAGCCTGTCGTTTTTCATCAATGACAGCCTAGCGAACAGAGATCTTTGGAAACTTTGCTTTTGGCAAAATCCACATCTCTGGGCCACGAAGCAGGAGGCCTGGGAGTTATTAAAGAGAATGTTGTTTGTTTGTTTTGCAAATGAAAATCAGAGCCGAGGAAGCTTGCTGCAGCCAGCTGCCTGGCTCAGTTAACTCCTTTGGTACCACCCAAGGTGCTGTCTGCTGACACGAATTACTCCTTAAGGTGAATGAGCCTGCAGTGGTGGAGGAGAGGTGCAGACATGTTGGGTGGCATCCAGTGCTCATGACGAAAGGTTCTGGCTATGGTTCTCAATGATTCGGGACTGTTCAGAAAAGTTGCTTCATGCCCTTTTATTAAATTAGTGTGTGTGTGTGTGTGTGTATGTGTGTGTGTGCATGTGAGTATGTGTGTGTATGTGCATGTGTATATGTATGTGTGTATGTATGTGTGTGTATGCGCATGTGTATGTGTGTATGTGTGTGTGCGTGTGTGTATGTGTGTGTGTGTGTGTGTGTGTGTGTGTGTGTGTGTGTGTCTGTCATGGCTGGTGTGGAGGTCAGAGGACAACTTTCAAGTCAGTCTCCTACCTGCCCATCTCACTTGAGGCAGGGTTTCTTCCTCTGGATTCTCACTCTGCTGCTGTGCTAGCCCCCCCCCCCAAGCTTCTAGAAAATTCTTCTGTCTCCACCTGTCATCTTGCTATCAGCATCAGGGTGAAGGGATTACAGAAGCCCTCTAGGACCTCTGGCTTTTTACACGGAGTCTGGGAATCAAACTCTGGTCCGGAGCCGTTTCCCCAGCCCTCCTCAATGTCTTTTTCATGTTAATCTCTCTGCCTGAAACTCACAAGATGAAGATGTTTAGGCTCCAAGCACTTCTCGCTGCTTCCATCACTCCAACACCAAAACCAGTTTGTGCGGAAGCCATTTCGGGGCTGAGCTGAGGGTAGAAGGTAGGTCATATGAGTGTCAGAATCAAGCCAAAAAGGGCTTTCCCTTTCTTCTATACCTAATCATAATGCTAACAGCTATGGTAACCACTGCCCCTCCTCACCGAATGACTGTGCACTGTCTACCAGCCACCGCATCATTCTATTTGAGCCCCAATCCTATCTCCAAGAGGAACTAGCTAGCAGAATCCCTGTTGGAGACCTCAGGCTCCAAGAGGTGATGTCACCAATCCGAGGCTTTATAGCTTGCGAAGGGCAGATCTGGGTTCTAATGTAGAAGTAGGGGTTTGGCACAGGGCTTGCTCTCTGCTCTTGGGCTTCCAGTGGCCATCTCTTCTGGGGTTGCCCGTGTTTACTCAGAGTGTCTCCATCTGGGAAGGTTCTGGAAAAGGGGAGCAGGTCAAAACTGAAAAGGTATAGCATCCAAGCTCTGGTCGGGTTTTCACTATCCCTTCAACTTGGAGTACTTCCCTCCTGGGCCTCAGTTTCTCCACCTGTCAGTTGAGATGGTCACCCATGAGGATATCCAAGATATTCCCACTCACATTGGTGTGTTGAGAGAATCCTACACAGGAACCTCAGAGGAGAGCTTCCAAGAATATATACACTCCGAAAAGACTACACGGGATGTGGGGTATGAGCTTTTAACTGTGAGATCAAGACTAAGACTAATGGGCTGGAGAGATGGCTCAGCAGTTAAGACACTTGCCTCCAGTGCCTAAGGCCCTGGGTTCAATTCCCCAGGACCCAAATAAGCCAGACCCACAAGGTGGTGGCCCTAGTGTTCTCTCTCTATCTCTCTATCTCTATCTCTCTCTCTCTGCTTGAAAATGAATAAATAAATATTTTTTAAAAGACTAAGACTAATAATTCACATTCATTTATCCCAGGACATCCTTCAGGAATCAAGAAGACAAAAGTTCCATCCCCAAAGAGTGAACAGGTAGCAAACTCTCAAGGAGGGTCACTCCAGTGATCCTGTATGTGTGTGACAGTTCAATTTTGCTTGCTTGAAAACTTTCCAAATGGGCTGGAGAGATGGTGCAGTGGTTAAGGTGCTTGCCTGCAAAGCAGAAGGGCCTGAGTTCAATTGCCCAGTACCCATGGAAAGCCAGATGCACAAGGTGGTGTTAATTTGTGGTGGCTGGAGGCCCTGGTGCACCCATTCTCTATATATAAATGCTTCTCTCTCTCTCTCATAAATAGAATGTTTTTTAAATGCCCAACCCATTCATGTTATTCAATTTTTCCCCCGATGTCTAAAAACTTCCAGAATAGAGTGTAATAACCTATTACCCCTAGGCTGAAACATCTCTGTATATACAATTTCCTTCTTGTACCGAGAGGAAGGTCTCCTTTATACATCTTCCCTTTGAAGGAAGCCAGATACGTGCCATCTGCAAGGAATTCCAAGGGGAACAATTTGGAGAACTTTTGGGAGAACAACTGTGTGAGGAATAGGTCGTGGAGACAGCCCACGCTGAGAATGAAAGCCCTTATCCAAGGCCTCAGGTGGAAGGCAAATCTCCGTGTGCACCTGTGCACATGCAGGTGTGTGCACATAGGCGTGAGATGGTAATGTTGAATGAATACCATAATTCCCAGTCTTCCGTCATCCTCACAGGGACATTTGCAAGCGGAGGGGACCTAGACTTGCCACAGCTACTGCCTGTGGAGAACCCATCAGCTGTAGGCAAGAATCCCAGTTCCTTTTCTTAAAAATATTTTATTTATTCATTTTCTAGCAGAGAGCTACAGAGGGGGGAGAGAGAGAGCACCAGGACCACACCTTGTGTGTCCTGGGGAATTGAACCCGGGGCCTTAGGCACTGGAGGCAAGTGCCTTAACCGCTGAGCCATCTCTCCAGCCCCCAGCTCCTTTCTTATCTACAAGGTCCTTTTGGTCAAGCTCCTAACATCTCTCAGCCTCAGTTTCCCCCTCCCCCTATCAAATTCCACCAATTTCACAGTGCTGCTATGAGGACCTGATGCAGTAACTCCCGGGGTGAAGATTTCACGCGTCCCAGCTGTCCCTCAAACAGTAGTGGCTCAGCATATGGAAGGCCAGATGCTCAGTGACCTTGGACAGGGCTCAGTCATTTTTTTTTCTCCTGAGCCTTAATTTCTTCATCTGTAACAGAGAAGGAAAGTGGTCGAGAAGGTTAGTTTTGTAAGTGCTTAGTTATGAAGATTTGGAATACTTTTCCCACCCTCAAACAAGGTCTCGAGGGGAAACCCAGCACACAGGACTGTTCAAAGCAGCAGCTGGGGTTCAAGGAGAAGCAGCAAGTTCAAGTCCATGAGGGCATGTGCACTATCCGACTCTCCCCCTTCCCCTTCTGGTGCTGGGCTGTTGGGAACAGACACTGCTGTTTCTGGATCTTCTCTTCGATGTGTCTGTATATGATTTATTTCCTTACCATTTCTCTCAATACACCTGTCTCTTCTCCACTCAACTGTAATTTAACACAAAAGATAGCTGTCTGTCTTGGTCATCTGGGAAAAACTACTATGTATTTTCATAAACACAAAGCCGTGTGAAGGACTGGGAAGAAGGCTCAGTGGGTAAAATACTTGCTCGAAAGCATGAGGACCTGAGTTCAGATCCCACTCACTACCTAGGTAAAAGCCAATGGTAGCATATGTAATTCTAGAACTGGGTGGGGGGGCTTTGGGTCACTGGGGCTTGCTGGCTAGCCAGCCTAGCCTAGTTGATGAACTCCAGAACCATGAGAGACCCTGTTTCAAAAATAAGGTGGACAGGGCTGGAGAGGTGGCTCAGTGGTTAAGACACTTGCCTGCAAAGCCTAATGACATGACTTTGATTCCCCAGTACCCACGTAAAGCCAGATGCACACAGTGGTGCATGCATCTGGAGTTCATTTGCAGTGGCTGGAGGCCCTGAAGTGCCCATTCCCTTCCCACCCCCTCTGCTTGCAAATAAATTAATTAAATATTTTAAAAATACGGTGGATAGTAATTAAGGAAGACATCCTATGTCAATTTCTGGCCTTTACACACATGCTGTGCACATGTTCCCCCACACATGCGTGGCCACGTGCATACATGGACACCACACGCATACACCCACATGCATGCACATACACTCACACACACACACACACACACACACACACTTAAAAAATCAATGAGTCAGGCACATACTACGTGCTGGGTACAGTTGCTGCTATAAGTCCTGAGCCTGATGAATGGCATCTTGCTTCTCTCAAAAGGACAAGTATGGGGCTGGAGAGATGGCTCAGCAGTTAAGGCGCTTGCCTGCAAAGCCGAACAACCCAGGTTCAATTCCTCAGTGCCCACGTAGAGCCAGAGGCACAAAGCGGCACATATATCTGGAGTGTGTGTGCAGCGGCTGGAGGTCTTGGTGCATCCATTCTCTCTGTGTCTGTCTCTTCTTGAAAATAAATTATATATATATATTAAATAAAATGGATGAGCACAGAACAAGGTATTCCAGGCACACCAACACCCAGCTGACTGCCCCCTGGGAATGAGCACGTGACATGGTGCAGAAACTTTCCTTGTCAAATCAGATGCATGATGACAAGTGCCTGCAAACACGATATCAAAGGAATTCCAGAGTTTTCCATCCGTGGTCAATTGGACCCATGGCTTGTGCTGAGGTGAGGTGGAGACCACAGGGCTGCTCGCTTCATGGTGGACAGGAAGCAGAGAACAACAGACAGGAAGGGGCCAAGGTAAGACACACCTTCAGTGACCAACTTCCTCCAACTGGGCCATCTCAATAGGACTCTGAGGAGAGATGAATCCAGTAACTAAGCCAGCACTGGCAGAATCCAGTCACTTCCCAGAAGCCCACTGGGTAGCAAACAAGCCCTGCCCCCCATACAGGACCCTGTGAGGGACATCTCATAGTCACACTATTCTGGGCTTCAGGGTCCCCTCTCACTAATTGTGTGACTCACTTGTCTTTGATGATGGAAGAATCTGACAATGGGGTCATCCTTGAATTAGGGTGGTCCCTAAATCTAAAGACAAGATTCCTTACAAGACAGAAGGCCAACAGGAAGGATGCAGCAGCCC
>PVHP010014833.1:0-39734 GCA_004024765.1 Zapus hudsonius
GAGGCCGTCTTTCCATCCAGCTTGCCCTAACTTTGGCTTGACCTGGACCTGAGAGCACCCCCACCCTGACCCTAACGTGGACTTCATGGCCCTGTGGAGAGCTCACCTTCCAGTTGCTGCATCTTGATTTGCTGCAGGCAGCTCTCTTTCTCCAACATGGTCACAGAGTGGTTCAGGAACTCAAATGCCTGGGGGATGGTTGGGAGAGGCCAGGTCTGGGCTCAGGGGGAGGGCCAGACAGCTGGCAGAGAGCAGAGGCAGAAGTGCCAGTGAAGAAAAGGTGGTTCACCTTGGTCTGAGCCTGCAACTGGCTTTTGAGAGATTCCAGTTCGCATCGAAGGAGCTTTTGGGAGTCAGGAATCACCATGGCAGACTTCACTGTGGGCAGGGGTAAGGATGAGCCACCGCTTGGCCAGGGCGGGGTGGAGGGGCAGGCACAGAGCAGGGGACCCCCCTGAAGCAGAGGCAGTGAAGAGCAGGGTCAGGGCACGGGGGAAGACAGTGAAGACAGGGATGGGGGACCCTCTTCAGAGTCTTATTAGGACAGAGGACACTTACATTTCCCTTTGGAAGAGCTGGCCTCTGAGGACTTCTGGAGAAAGACGACAAGAGGAAAGGGAGATCTGTCCCTGGGATGCTCACCTTGACCCAGTCAGGTGGAGAAGAGTGGTTCTCCTGGATTCTGAATGTCCCAAAGCTGGAGTGCAGGCAAAGCTGTCTCCAGGAACACTCATATACCACCTTCCCACCTGGCTGTCTGTACACGCTCGAAAGCGTACTTGTCTGCATCATCCCATATGTGTGTGGGCCTAGAGGTTGACTTCAGTCTTTGGCTGGAACTCAGGGTATGGCCGGTACCCTTAGGAGTTAAGCGACATCAGCAATGTCCACCCACAAGCAGGCCCAGGAACACATGGTTATGTTTTGTTTTTGAAACAGGGTCTCTCTCATGTAGCCCAGGCAGACCTCAAATTCCTTATGTAGCTGAGGATGACCTTGAACCACTTTCCAAGTGCTGGGATTGCAGGCCTACACCATCACACCTAGCTTCAGACACATAACTTTACACACAGCCATGCACGCTAAATTGCAAGATCCGAGACGTTGCAGGCACACACCTATAATCCCAGCAGGAGTTCAAGGCCAGACTAGGACTACAGAGTGAGCACCAGGTCAGCTTGGGTCAGAGGAGATCCTAGCTCAAAAACAAAACAAAAACACAGACCTAAACAGAGCCACCCCCAGAGCCCATCCTGGAGGAAACTTGAAACTTCTTCACTCTTCCTCCTCCATCCGGAGCCTTGGTGAGGGTCTGCTGCCCCACAGACCCTTCCCTACACCCCACAGTGGGATATGGGACCTGTTTTCTGTATTGAAGGGGGCTCTCTGGGTGGGGGTGACCTTGGCAACGTTGTGATGCCTCTGGTCCTGATAGCGCTCCGGGTTGGAACAGGACGAAGTCCCATGTGGCTGAGGCCCCGAGACCCTCTGGGCTCCCAGGTCCACAGGCTGAGGCCCCAAGACCCTCTGGGCTCCCAGGTCCACAGGCCTGGCCAAGTGCTCCGAAGCAGCAGGTCCCACGAGCTCCGGCTGCGAGGTCCTGAGCCAGTGGGTCATGCAGTCCAGAGATCGGCCTGAGGAGGCCCCTAGGAGGAAGGACATCCTTCATGGACAGCCGGCCCTTTCCAGCCCTCCAGTCCTCTGGCAGCCCTTCAACGAACCCCAGTACTTGTCCCTCTTCTCGATGCCAGATAAAGGTGCAGGAGAGGGCGGAGTAGGTGAGCAGTGGTCAGGGTCCCGGGATAGGCCGGCCAAAACAGGGTCGCTGTGAAGAGTGGGGATGGGAGCGAGTTGGAGACCAGCCACTAGGTCCCAACCCCTTTAGAATCTCCATGACCCCTGAGATATGCTTCGGCCCTCAACCTCTCAGCTCAGGGGTAGGAGTGGGCAGTGAGAAGGTTCCAGAAGACCTCAGAGAAAGACATAAAGTCTCAGATGAGTCCAAAGGGTGAAAAGGCTTGGAGGTGTGGAAAAACTTGTTCTCTGCTGGTAAATTCAAGGTGGCTGAAGGCAGGGTCTGCGAGGAAGCAGCAGGCCTGCAGGTCAGTTAAAATAGCCAAGCACAGGGCCGGAGAGATGGCTCAGCGGTTAAGGCACTTGCCTCTAGTGCCCAAGGCCCTGAGTTCAATTCCCCAGTACCCACATAAGCCAGACCCACAGGTGGTGGCCCTGGTTCTCTCTCTCTCTCTCTCTCTCTCTCTCTCTGCTTGGACATGAATATTTTTTTTAAAAAGTAGCCAAGCACAGCCAGTGGGAGTCAGCGTGTGAACAGGAGAGGCAGGGCACATGGATTCAATGAAGCCCGGCTAAGCGACAGCTATTAGATTTCAAGAAAGCTCCTCTCCTGTCCACCCACTCTGAACACTCATGCCCAGGACCAGATAATCCCTATCGACTTGTTAAAGAAGCTACGCCTACTGCTTCTGGGAGGAATGAGACCTCCCTGAGCCTGTGGCCCTGGGTGAGGACATAACAATCCAAACCTTTACCATTCTAAGAGTTTCTGCAGTTATTCCAGAGAACCCTAATAAATGACCATAAAATCCAGACCCAGAAAAAAATGCCCCATCTATCATGTAGGGATGAGTGACAGTTCCTCCTTCAAGTTCAAGACCACCTCCTCCCCTTCCTCCAAAATCACCTGTCTTCCTCTACTGGGTGGTTGAGTCCCCTTCCTTCTCATTCCAAAGTCCACCACTTTCTCATCTGGCTTGATTGAAAACTCTGGGCCCAACGAACTGTCTCTCTCAGTCCTGAACCTGACAGGGGTCACATTGAACCAACTGATGCCTAAGCCATCTAGACTAGAACATTCTTTTCTGTTGCCTTTGCTGGGCATTCTGTCTGGTTTCCTTGACCTGACTCGGGCTTTATAGACGATTCCTATGTACCTATTGTTTTTCCTTTGTAAGGGATGGAACCCAGGGCCTGGTACAGCTAGGGAAGTGTCCTACCACTGAGCTACAGCCCAGTCCCCTCTTTCCTAACCTCTATTTAAATTCATGCTTTCTTAGGGCTCAGTGGACCTTTAGACACAGATAGTGATTACACACACACCCTGGTTAAGGGAGCTGAATGTCCTGGGTTCAAATCCTCTGCTTTCTTTTTTTTTTTTCTTTTTATTTTATTTTATTTATTCATTTTCAAGCACAGAGAGAGAGAGAGAGAGGGAGGGAGGGAGGGAGAGAGAGAGAGAGAGAGAGAGAGAGAGAGAGAGAGAGAGAGAGAGAGAACACCAGGGCCACCACCTTGTGGGTCTGGCTTATGTGGGTAGTGGAGAACCGAACCCGGGGCCTTAGGCACTGGAGGCAAGTGCTCCAACCGCTGAGCCATCTCTCCAGCCCCAAATCCTCTGCTTTCTTCCAAATGTATGGTTATCGTTAGAAAAGATCTTGAAATTCCCCATGCCTGAGTGTCCCCAACCAAAAAAACCCGGAATATCATGTCTCCACTTTACTGGACATTTAGCCCGTGACAGTGCCAGGGTCTTAGGAAGCCCAGTTACACATATATATGTATCTACATACAAGGGGGGAGAGAGAAAGCGGGCGCGCCAGGGTCTGGCCACCAACACCACTCTGTGCATCTAGCTTTACGTGGGACCTGGGGGATCCAAGTGGACATCAGGCTTTGCGGGCAGCGCCTTCTCCACAGGCGTCGTGGAAGGGCTGCAGGGGGCAGGGAGAGAGGCCCCTCCCCACCCCCACGGCCCGCGGAGCACTGGGTCCCGCCCCTTCCCCCGCAGCCTTCGGGTCCTCTTCCAGCCCACCTACCACGTACCACCTGTTCATGCTCTCCCATGAGGGACCGCGAGGCCAGTCCCCTAAGGCGACGCGGAATGTTGATCCCGTGGGGACACCGTCTGGGGAAAACGCGCGGGGGCTGGAGGAGGAGTCACAGAGAGGGGCGTGGCCAGCACTTAGCTCCGCCCTCCGAAGGACGAGCGCCGGAGCGCCCGTGGTTTGATTGGATAAAAGCCAGACTAGGGGGCGGGATTTCGGGAAGGCTCCTCCTCACTGATTTGTCTACAGAGGAGAGGGCGGGGCTGGGAAGACCCACGAGGCGATTGGTTACGAGCTCAGCCGAGGCGGAAGGCGAGCGGGGCGGCGTGCGCGTGCGCGGAAGCGCCTCGGGCCGGGCTGCGGCCGAGCTGAGGTTTGCGGCGGTGGGGTCCGCGGGGCTCCGGGAGAGAGCGTGCTGCTCGCGCTGGGTCGGGGGTAGGCGAGGCGACGCTGGGGGGACCTGGCAGGTGCAATCGGTCCGGGGTCCAGAGAGCCTGAGGGTTTTTAAAATATTTTATTTATTCATTTTCAAGCAGAGATGAGAGAGAGAGAGAACACCAGGGCCACCACCTTGTGGGTCTGGCTTATGTGGGTCCTGGGGAATTGAACCCAGGGCCTTAGGCACTAGAAGCAAGTGCCTTAACCGCTGAGCCATCTCTCCAGCCCGAGCCTGAGGTTTTGAGACAAGGCTTCACTGTATCCCAGGCTGGCCTGGAACTCATGACGTAGCCTAGGATAGCCCCGTCTCCCGAATGCTGGCCTGGGAGGCGTGAGCCGTAGACCGGCTGGGACAGGGTCACATAGAGCCGAGGATGAGCTCGAACTCCTCATCCTCCTGCCTGCACCTCCGGAGTGTTGGTATGATTGGCGAGGAACACCCGTTTGAGGGGATTTTACTTTTATTTTTTTAAATATTTTATTCATTTTCAAGCAGAGAGATAGAGAGCACCAGGGCCACCACCTTGTGGATCTGGCTTAGGCACTGGAGGCAAGCGCCTTCCTTACCCATTGAGCCACCTCTCCAGCCCTGAGAGGGTTTTATAATTGTGGACTTGGGGGGGGGGTGGAACCCAGCACACTTCAGCCACACCCTCCGCCCCCCACCCAGCCTGAGAATTTGATTGGACAGTTAGGTTGGGATTGGGTTTTCCCACCCTCATTCCTGCCTCCACTGTTCCTGGGTCTCTGCTTGTGTGACCCTGGCCCCAGCACTCTCCCACGGCTGGAAGGTCAGGGAGCACAGGTAAACCTTTAAGTCACTCGTGCCTCCTTCCCAGGGCTACAAGATGGTGGAAGGCGGGGACCCAGGAGGCCTGGTTAAAGTGGTCCATCTACTGGTCTTGTCAGGTGCCTGGGGAATGCAAATGTGGGTGACCTTTGCCTCAGGTAGGGATCCTCGACCTGACATGGCCGTCATGGTACACTCTGCTCGGGACAGAAGTGGGAGGGGACATGGAAGTGTCCTAACAGGTGTGTGGTGTGTTCTCTCTCTCTCTCTCTCTCTCTCAGGCTTCCTGCTTTTCCGAAGCCTTCCCAGACATACCTTTGGGCTGGTGCAGAGCAAGCTTTTCCCTTTCTATTTTTATATCTCCATGGGCTGTGCCTTCATCAACCTCTGCATCTTGGCTCCGCAGCGTGCCTGGATTCACCTGACGTTCTGGGAGGCCAGCCAGGTATGTGTGCTTGAGGAGGGTCACTGTTGTCTAGAGAGTTGTTCCCAGAACCCCACTGAGCACCTGTGGTGGTTGACAACCTTTTTATTTTGTTGTAGTTTTCGTGCTGGGAATGGAACCCAGGGTCTTGCACATGTTAGGCAGGCACTCTTCCATTGAACTAACTCAGCTCAGGTGACACCTTTTTTTTTTTTTTTTGGTGCGTGGGGGGAGGAGGAGTTTGAGGTAGGGTCTCACTCCAGCCAAGCTGACCTGGAACTCACTCTGTAGTCTCAGGCTGACCTCAAACTCAGCAATCCACCAACCTCTGCCTCCCAAGTGCTGAAATAAAGGTGTGCACCACCTCGCCCTGCAAGTGACACCTTTTTGAGGCTACAAATAGAATATAAAAATAAAAGAGTGCTCTTATTCCTTGTGGGGAAAAAGCCGAGTACTGGTATCCTTGAACAGTGTACAAGCCTGTGCAGCTGCACCTTCCCTGCGGCTGCTTCCTCTCTCTCTCCTCCCCGTAGCTGGACCTTCTGCCAAGCCCGAGTGACTCAGCTAACCCAGGGCGTTGACCCCAGCTCATTGTTTAAAAACCAGCAAGACTGGGAATTTAGAGCTCCCCACCCCATCTCATTTCCCCAAGCACAAGATAAGGAACCATTCTTGCCTCTAGGATTTCTCTAGCCTTCTCTGCTCTGGGCAGTGAGGCCTGACAGGTGTTTGAACCTAATCTCCCTGCTGGAGGTTGGTAATACACACCTGTCATCCCAGCCTTTGGGACGCTGAGGCAGAATTACAGAAAGGTTCGGGCCAGCTTGGGCTCCATAGTGAGACTTTGTCTCAAAAAACAAAAGAGCCAGGTTTGGTGGCTTGTACCTGTAGTCTCACTAGTTGGGAGGCTGTGTTAGGATTACTGTTTGAGGTCAGCCTGGGTTACAGAGTGAGTTACAGGTCAGCTTGGGCTGTAGTGAGACCCTCTCTACCTCAAAAAAAAAAAAAAAAAAGAAAGAAAGAAAGAAAAGAAAAGGCCGCTGGGGAAATGGCTTCTTGGATAAACACTTGTCCTGTAAGCTTGAGGCCTTAGCTGGGATCAGCAGGACTCAGGTGAGAGTGCCAGTTGTGTAACCCCAGTGCTGGGCTGCTGGAGACAGAAGGATCCCTGTGGCTCACTGGCCAGCTGGTTCAGTGAGAGGCCCTGTCTCAAAAAATAAGGTGAGGGGGCTGAGGAGGTTGCTCAGTTGTTAAGGGTGCCTGCTTGCAAAGCTTGTTGGCCTGGGTTCAGTTCCCCAGCACCCAGCAAGTGAGTCATGTGTGACATGCACACATCCCCTCCCATATACATACACATAGAAATAAAAACTTAAAAACCACCCCTGACAGTGGGCAGAGAAACACCGCATGGGTGGTAGTGGTCTTCCCTCAGTTGGGCAGAACAGGTGGAAGTCCTTTGTTCATCCGAGCTGATGCCTGGCTTGGTGGCCAAAGCTGTTTCATGCTTCTACTCTCTTCCTTCTTGGTTTTGGAGGAGATGGAATCAAACACTAGACTCACATTCCTTGTTGAGACTCAAGGAGGCAATTTTTGTATAAGCCTTGTGATTATTCTGAAGGAAGCTTCTGTGTACTCGAAACAAAAGTTAGCATAAATCTTTATTGTCAGGCTCAAGATGTGGTTTTCTTGTAAAGAGCGAATAGTGAGCTGGGGCTCCATGGTAGCACTTGTCCAGCACAGGGACTTGGGCTCTGTGATGGGTCTCCTAAGCCATGCTGCTCCTCTGCAGCTGGCCGTGATTGATGGGACACCTAGAACCCCAGCACTTCCGAGGTGGGGCGGGGGTATTGCAGCTCCCATTCATCCAGGGCTACAGCAAGAATCACATCTGGCTTTCTAAGTGTGTTCAGGAACCAGAATGGAGTCCACTCTTGTGGCCCGGGTGATCTTGAGGAGGGGATTTGTTAGTCCCTGTCTTTACTTCTCTCCTAAAAAATGAATGAGATAAAGGCGGGCTGTGGAGGCAGAGGGAGGAAGATCTCCATTACATAGTCAGTTAGCCTGGACTAGAGTGAGACCAAAAAAAAAAAAAAAAGGTGAATGAGATAATTTGTATCTCCAAGTTGTTAGAACAAATACTTGGGAATGATTATAAAACCTGCCTGACATAGTTGAAGCTAATAGAATACCTTTTTCTGGGTTCAGGGGAAAAAAACCCAGTAAACTATACACCTCCCCACACACAAGTACCCACACCCATATGAACACACAAGCCAAAAATCAATTGAACAACAACACAGGCTAAGGTGGTAGTGCACACCTGTAAATCCCAGCACTGGGGATGTGGAGACAGGAGGATCAGGAGTTCCAGGTCATCCTTAGTGACGGAGGGACTTTAAGGCCAGCCTGGGCTTCATGAGACCCTGTCTCAACTGCCTGTCCCCTAAAAGAATATTTAGAGACAGGAGTGGATTATCAGTAGTTGATTCATTTTCTGTGTCAGCTCCTGGGGTCCAGAACAGGACCACAGAAGAGACATGAAATGTTAGAGATGCCTGTCTGGGGGAGGGGCATGAGGGAGCAATTATGGTTCTCTGTCTTAATTTTGGGGAGAGAAGCCAAATATGTCTGTCATCCCAGCTACTTGGGAGGCTGAGATAGAAGGATCAAATAAATGTTCACGGCCTGCCTGGGCGACAGTGAGATCTTGTCTCAGTGCTGACAGATGGACATAACTTAGTTACCTTGCAAGAGTGGGGACCTGAGTTCAATCCCCACAACCCATATAAAAATGCCATGGCATGGTGGTGCATGCCTCTAATCCCAGTCCTGGGAGACAGAGACAGAAGGGTTCCTGGGTGCTTGGTAGCCAGTCAGTCTGGCTTGATTGGCAAGCGCCAGGCCAGTAAAACCTTATGTCAGAAAAGGGGGCTGGGCTGCAGAAGTACTGCTGCACAAACATAAGTTTGATCCCGGCACCCAGGTGCAATCCAGATTGTGCCGTGTGCGCCTGTAATTTAGCACTGGGAGACAGGCAGGCAGACCTGGACTTGCTGCTGTAGCTCTGGGTTCAGGTCAGTGACCCCGTCCCAGAAAAATAAAAGAGAGAAGCGCTAACTTATTTAGAAGGAAGTTCAGTGGAAGGAGAAGGGGACAAAAAGAGGACTATGATCAGCTTACATTATGTTCAATTGTACAAATTGCCAATTATGCAAAACAAAATTACAAGGAAGGTGTTGGGGATTTAGCTCAGTGGATGAGTGCTTGCCTAGCAGGCACAAGGCCCTGGGTTTGGTCCTCAGCACCGCAAAAAAAAAACAAACAAGGAAATAATAAGTAAATAATGAATAAAAAATAAGATGGGAAGCCTGGGGAGATGGCTCAGTGGTTACCACCTAGGGTTAGTTCTCCAGCCACCATGTAAAGCTGGACGACATCTGTTTGCAGTGGCAAGAGACTCTGGCACGTGCAGTGCTCACATACTCAACACATGTAAATAAATAACACTTTAAAAGATGTTAAATATTTATTTATTGGAAAGAAAGGCAGATAGAGAATGGGTGCACCAGGGCCTTCAGCCACTGCAAAGGAACTCCAAGCTCATGAGGCCACCTGGTGCATCTGGCTTTACATGGGCACTGGGGAATTGAACCCAGGTCCTTCTGCTTTGCAGGCAAAGGCCTTAACCACTGAGCCATCTCTCCAGCTGCCATTTTTTTAAGCACTGAGGGAGATACTCTGGCTTCTACATGCATGTACCTACACACATACACATGCATATATATGCACACATGTGCAAATAAAAATGGTGGATGGGGAAAAAAAAAGGTGGATGGAGTGGTAGAGCATTTGCCTAGCATGTAAGGTCCTAAGTTGAATCCCTTGCACTGCAAAAAGAAAGGAAGATATTTCTTTCAAAACTAATGTATCACTGTTTATTTGAATTAGAAGTAGGGAAATTATGGCCCAAGTGTGAAATCCAGTCTCCTGCCTGGTATTTTGAAAGCTAAGGTAAGTTTTCACTTTGTTGTGCTGGTAACCAAACTTAGGACCTCACACATTCTAGGTAAGCACTCCACCACTAAGCTACGTCCCCCATCCTGGTTCTTACATACTAATAGTTGGGGGGGGGGGAGTACTATTTCTTAAAAATTACATGAAATTCAAATGTCAGTGTCCACAGTTGAAAATCTACTTCAACATAGCCACACTGATTAATTTACCCATTGTTTATGGCTGCTTCCATTGTATAACAGCAAAGTTATTTACAACAGAGACTACAGGACATACACAGTCGAAAATACTGTTTGGCGGCTAGAGAAATAGTGGCTAAGGTGCTAACCTGCAAGGCCTAATGACCTGAGTTCAGTCCCCAGTACCCGCCTGGGGCCAGGGGCACAATGCGATACATGTGTCTGGAGTCCATTTGCAGCAGCTGGAGAGGTCTTGCCGGGCCTAATCTGCCTGTCTCTTCTATCTCTCCGCTTAAAAATAAATAATATTTTAAAATACCATTTAGCATTTCATAGGAAAAGGTTGCCAACTTCCGTTATAAATAAATCCAGGTGTGATGGCACAAGCCTTTAGTCCCAGCATTTGGGAGACAGGGAGGAGGATTGCTGTTTAATTCAAGGCCAGCCTGGGACTAGAGTGTGTGGGTGGGGGGGGGGGGGTTACAACGAAAACGAACCAAAAGAAGGTCTGCAGGTGGAATAGAGAGGGTGTATTTAGAGAAATGTGACTTCATCACTGTTGACATAAGGAATCTAGCTACATAGGAATTACTGACCATAATTCCCGGGTAGTTCCACAAAAACCATCACGTTGGATCGGCACCGGTGACGCCAGGGTTGGCCTCTAGCACGCGCATGCGCGCACTCCACACCAACGTGCCCGCTCCCGGGGCTGCTTCAGGGACCCTCGGCCCTCGGTCCCCTGCTCATCCCGTCCCCTGTCTCTCCAGCTGTGCCTGCTGCTCCTGAGCCTGGCGCTGGCCACCGTCAACGCCCGCTGGCTGGAGCCCCGCACCGCGGCCGCCATGTGGGCTCTGCAGGCGGTGGAGGAAGAGCGGGGCCTGGGCGCAGAGCTGCCGGGCCGCCACCGCCGCCGGGGGCCCGACCCCTACCGCCAGCTGCGGGAGAAGGACCCCGGGTACGGCGCTCTCCGCCGGAGCTTCCTCCGCTACCACGGCCTGTCTTCGCTCTGCAACCTGGGCTGCCTGCTGAGCAACGGGCTCTGCCTGGCCGGCCTGGCGCTGGGCCTGCGCAGCCTCTGACCGGCCTGGTGCCAATAAAGCCGGGCCGCGCTGGACGCTGGCGCCTCTGTGTGCGCGTGGAAGATGAGCAGGGCTGTGGGCGCGTGCGCGTGCGCGTGCGCACATGTAAGAGTAGAGCTGCGGTGAGGGCTTGCCGGGACGTCCCGGTGACGGGGGTCTTGGGGATGAGCCCCGCCGGCTCGGTGGGAATCCCAGCGCCAGGCCGGGCCTTGCATTCCTCTGCGATGCCAAACTTTGCTTTCAAGGACAGTTGACCCTGGAGGGGCTTCCCCACTAATTGTTCTTGTTTTGTTTTGTTTTTCGAGGTAGGGTCTCGCTCTAGCCCAGGCTGACCTGGAATTCACTGTAGTCTCAGGGTGGCCTCGAGCTCACGGCGATCCTCCTACCTCTGCCTCCCGAGTGCTGGGACTAAAGGCGTGCGCCACCACGCCCGGCTCCCCTAATTTTTAAAAATATTTTTATTTACTTGCCAGAGACAGACTATGGATGTGCCATGGCCTCATGCTGCTGCAACCAGATTCCAGATGCGCACATCACTTTGTGCATCTGGCTTTATGGGAACCCAGGCCAGTAGGCTGGGTAGGCAAGTGCCTTTAACCACTGAGCCATCTCTCCAGCCCTGATAATGTTTTTGAAAGCACGAGGTGTTTATATCTTGGGGCTTCGATATCTACAGAGCCAGGCATGCACTAAGTCGTCACAACCTGTAGATTTCTACTTTGGACAAAGGAATCTAAACAGCAGATGTTAGTACATCTGGTTTGTTAAGCCTGTAAACTTATTATGTGAGGTATATATAAAAAAGGATCGTTTCTTACAGCCTCAGTTTCCCCATGGCATGGTACATGAATGTTAGTTATTGCTTCACTGTCTCCTATAATAGTGCTCATTTATTGAGCACCTGCTGTATGCCAGGCATGGTGCCTGTAACTCTGTGTGACTGGGGTAATCCTTTGCTCCCCCACTGACACTGGAAGTGACTGACTCGCTTTGGCCAGTGAACGGTGACAAGTGTCATGTGGCACTTGCGACAGAAGAATGGCCGGTAAGGAGGGGCTGGGGAGGTGGTTCAGCTCGGACAAAAGTGAGGGCCTGGATTCAGATCTCCGCACCCTGCCCTCACAGCAGGACACACTGATGCGGCAGGGAACCTTTTCCCTGGAGAGATGGGAACACATCTATTCACCCCAGGTAGGGCACAGACAACTCAAGCAGGATTGCACCAGATCCGGTTTTGGTGAACTAGTGAGTTTATTGGGGTTACTTCCAGAGCAGTGCAATGAACACCACTTTGTGTGCCTAGCTTTACATGGGTACCGGGGAATTGAACCCTGGCTGGCAGGCTTTGCAGGCAAGCACCTTTAACTAGTGAGCCATCTCTCCAGCCTCCAGATACATGATTTTTAGATGGCAGACCTCGGTGTGGCCTTAAGCAAGAAGCCGCTCTTCTTTGAGTCTCAAAAGGAGTCTCACTGTTCAGAGTGGCGCACACTTGAGGCAGAAGCAGTGGGATCGGTAGTTCGGGGCTGTCTGGACTCCGTGAAACCCTGCCTCAAAAATAGAGCCATGCCTAGTGGTGCACACCCTTGATCGGGAGGCAGAGCTAGGAGGGTGGCCGTGCCCTCGAGGCCAGTTTGGGGCTGCTGATGAGTTCCAGGTCAGCCTGGACTAGGGCGAGCTCCTAACTCAGAGCCCTGGGAGAACTATAGGAGCCCTGAGTCTGCCCCCAGGGCCTCAGGGTAGGGCGCAGCAGAGCCAGCGTTTGCTCGACACGCACAATCGCCAACCTTGCTGAAGAGAGAGGGGTGCTGGGGGGGGGGTCGCTCGCCTGCCGTCCTAGCCGGCCTGGACGGAGGTGCAGCCGAGCGGCTGTGGGGCTGGAGAGGGGGCTCAGCGGCGTAGGCCCTGGCCTGCAGAGCCGGATGGAGCTGCGGGCAGAGACGGGGTTTTCTGCGGGAAGTTCGGGAGCGCTCCGCCCCGCCCGGCCGGCCGGGCGCCCCTCCCGCGCCGGGGCGGGATCCGCGGGGATCCGGGGCGGCTCGCGCGGGCGGCGGCGACGGAGCCGGAGCGGCCCTGAGCGAGGTGACTGCGGCGGGAGGCGCTGGGGCGCCCCGGGCGCCGGGGCCCCTCCTCCAACTCGTTCTCCCGGAACCCGGGGAGGGGCGGGCGGAGCCCTCCGGAAGGAGAAGCCCCGGAGGCCGCGGAGGAATCCCTTGCCTGGGCTTCCCCTTCCTCCGAGGCCCGGGCGCCTCTCTGGGGTTCGGACTCGCGCCGAGGGAGGCGGCCCGGCCTCGAGGAGCCCCGGCGGCGGTGTCCGCGGAAAGTCTGTCCGGGGTCGGGGGGAGAGGCTCCGGGGGGCTCCGGGGGGAGCGCCTGCCCTCCGCCACGCCCGCTGCTCGCCGCCGGCAGCGTCGGAAGCCTCCTCGCGGCCCCGGCACGGCCCCAGCCTGGGGTCGGCACCTGCTGCTCGGCTCGCGGGCCTCGGAGGGAGGAAGGAGCCACGTTTCCCTGCCCTCCCCTTCCCGGCTTTGCTCTTTATTTTCAGGTCGGGTCTCGCTCTAGCCCAGTGAATTCCGATCTAGGCTGGCATCAAATCGTGGCAATCCTCCTACCTCAGTCTCCTGAGTTCTGGAGCTAAAGGTGTGCGCCACCAGGCCTGGCTTGGTTTTCTGAGACCCGTCATGTATCCCAGACTGTTCTCGAACTCTGTGTGCCTTGAAATCTTGATGCTGATGCCTCGACTTGCCAAGTGCTGAGGCCGGGGCATATACCAGCTCGCCTGGTTTATATATCTTTATTATTTTACTTTTTATTTGCTTTTCAAGGTAAGGTCTCGCTCTAGCCCAGGCTGACCTGGAATTCACTCTGGAGTCTCAGGGTGGCCTTGAACTCACGGGGATCCTCCTACCTCTGCCTCCCGAGGGCTGGGATTAAAGGCGGGCGCCACCACACCTGGCTTGCCTGGTTTAAACATACAGCACTGGAGAATCAAAGCCAGGGCTGCCTGCGTGTGAGGCTAGCACTCTATCAACTGAGCCAATTCCTAGCCCTCAGTTTGACCTTTGTGTGAAAATTAAGCAGGACTGACATTTTTTTCTTTTTAAAGTGAGCACTATATGCCAGACACTGTTTTAGGACTTTCAGATGTATGAACGACCTCCCATGGGAAGGCTTGTGGGATCCCCCAAGGTGTGAGATTTAAAACTTTTTTTTTTTAACCAGAACATCACATGAGTTTATTTCAGCTGTAACAGCAATGTTAAAATTGACAAGTTTGGGCTGGAGAGATGTCTCAGAGGTTAAGGTGCTTGCCTGCAAAGCCTAAGGTTTGATAAAGCCAGATGCATACAGTTCCGCATGCATCTGGAGTTCATTTGCAGTGGCGCTCTCTCTCTCTCTCTCTCTCTCTCTCTCTCTCTCTCTCTGCACATATATTTATATATTTATATCTCTGCAATATATAATTGACAGGTTTTACTTTGTACTCTCTCAAGAGGCGTTAGCGGACAGCCTGAGACGACACAGTGATTTCCAGGTCAGCCCACCTGAGCTGAAGCAAGACCCTACCTCAAAAAAACAAAAGATGCTCACGGAGGAGGATATCCAGCTAATTGGGGATAGGGAAGAGGGGCGTTGGGGAAACGGGGATAACAACTCATTATTCATTCAATTTATCTCATTATGGATAACTTTAAAAAAAGAAACTTGCTTTATCTTTTCTATGTCTATATGTAAACAATCATTTCCTTGTTCTCTCTCCCCTCAAGCTTGAGTGAAAAAGCTGTGTTTTACTTAAAAGTATCAATCGATTAAAACATTTTATTAAGCTGGGCATGATGGTGTAGCTGCCATCCCAGTCCTAGGGAGGTAGAGACAGAGGATGAGGAAAGTCCTGTTAGGCTTCCAACAAAGCCTCTCTAACTTCTAGCAGGAAAACTATAAAACCAGGGTCAGCAGGCCTCCAACTGGGGAGCCAGGATATGAACCCAGGCCAAGAAGACTCACGGGGCTGTTTTTGGTGTCTTTTCCCTTCAGGACTCCACTCTTCCCCATTTGAGGATTCCAGGTCTCCCCATCTAAGAGGCTCCAAGCAGGATGGCATCAGCTGGAGACCCCCCTGCTGGCCCCCGGGATGCAGCAGACCAAAACTTCGACTACATGTTCAAGCTCCTGCTGATCGGTAACAGCAGTGTGGGCAAGACATCCTTCCTGTTCCGATATGCTGACGACTCCTTCACACCTGCCTTCGTCAGCACGGTGGGCATCGACTTTAAGGTCAAGACTGTCTACCGACACGACAAGAGGATCAAGCTGCAGATCTGGGTGAGTCCCTGAAGGAGTGGTTACTAGAGATGGGGGGCAGGGGTGGGCAGAGCTTCTGGAAGGGAGAGTGGCTGGCTGTGGGGAGGCATCATTGTTTATTGGTTGATTTAATTGACTTAGTTTTGTTTTTTTTGAGGTAGGGTGTCTCTCTAGTCCAGGCTGACTTGGAATTCACTCTGTAGTCTCAGGCTGGCCTCAAACTCAACACAATCCTCCTACCTCTGCCTCCAGAGTGCCGGGTATGCACCACGCCCTGCTGTTTATTTACTTATTTTGTGTGTGTGCCAGAAGTTGATGTCAAGTGTCTTTCTCAGTCATTCTCTACTTTATTTTTTTAACTTTTTAAATAATATTTTTAGAATTTTTATTTATTTAAGATTGCAGGCTGAGAGAGAGGCTCCAGATGCCTGAGCCGCTTTGTGCATCTGGCACTGGGGAACTGATGCCTGGTTATTAGGCTTTGCAGGCAAGTGCCATAACCACTGAGCCATCTCTCCAGCCCTCTTTAAACATTTGATTGACAGCCTCCATATATACACATATGTACATACACATATACACGCACACACAAATTCATGGTCACAATCCTCTCCCGCCACTGCCCTTTGCCCCTCTCTCCTCTGCGCCCTCCAGTGGATTCCTTCTCTCCGTTTGTTTCCTATTCTGTTTGTATGTCATCCTGTTTTCCCTTCCTGTAGGAGTTGTGAGCCACTGGGAGGTCATATGTGGTCACTCTGTGTCTACAACACAGTACTGTAAGCATTCCTCCCCTTCCTTTGGCTCTTGCATTCTTTCTGCCACCTCTTCTGCAATGGTACCTGAACCTTGGAGGGTAGGATAGAGATGTCTCAGTGTTGAACACTCCACTGTCACTTCTCAGCACTGTGGTGATGTTGCTCTCTCATAATCACCATCTGAAGAGAAGCTTCTCTAGTCAGATGTGAGAGTAGCGTTAATATATGGGCATAAACCTAAGTATGTAGAGGGCAGTTTGGTGGGCAGACTATGTTCATTTAGCCAACAGTAGTAGCAGTTTCTCTCCTAAGGTTTATGACCTCACCAGCCTTGGGCTTTTGATCAGGTTTTCAGTACGAGGCAAGAGTTCCCTCCCCTGAAGTGGCCTCACATCCAATGGAGAACATTTCTTTTTCGCCATGACAGACCTGCCACCCTGGCACCAGTTGTCACCTTTGGCCGGACTGGCTGGCTGTGAAGCTTGCAGGGTCCACTGCTGGTTCAGACGGTTGATGACTTTCTCCCCCAGCAGGCTGCGCAGCTCTTTCCAGCATCATCACAGCTGGCCAACAGGGAGGAGGCTTCCAGCTCAGCTCCAGCTTGATTTCTCAGTGCCCTGTAGCTCAGGCATATGGTGTCTTTAGCAGTAGGGTCTTGCCATCTAGGTCTACCCACTATCTATGTTGAGACAGGGTCTCTCGTGGAACCAGAGCTCACTGATTTGTCTAGACTAGCTATCCAGGAAGCCTCAGATTCTCCTGTCTCCCTCCTTAGTGCTGGGATTGTAGGCGCACACCACAGAGCTCAGCTTTTATGTGGGCACTGGGGATCGGAACTTGAGCACTGGTGTCTGCGTGGCAAGCACTTTGTCACTGAGCCATCTGTCTTCTTTCTATGAGGAAGCCCTGGTCTGGGTGTCCTTCGGAGGCGCTAACCCAACACATGAGACACGCTGGTGACCAGTGGGGAAGGGGTAGGGACCATCTCAGGGGCCCCCATCTTCAGAGATGCATGCTGCCCAGCCCTCCTTCTGGGATGGCTCATCGTGCTAACAAGGCAGCAGGTGATGGATCAAGGTGGTAGAACCTCTGGCCCAGGTGGCTCTTGTAAGCATGTATTTGTTTATTTATGAGCAAAGAGAGAAAGAGAAACACAGACATTATGGATATGCCAGGGTCTCTTGCCACTACAAGTTCCGGATGCATGTGCCACCTTGTTCATCTGGCCTTACATGGGTACGGGAGAATTGAAGCGCCTTTAACCACTGAGCCATCTCTCCGGCCTCCAGGTGGCTCTTATTTGTGGATGTTAAGTTGGTTTTTGGAAATGAGATCAAAGCCCATGAGTGGAAGACCACTGACCCTGAAGACTGTGAACCCTGCAGGGCAGGACAGAATCCATCAGTTACATCCCCAGGGTGTGGGAGTGAGCCCCTTGAAATTAAATTAAGTGGAAAGCCAGGCCTGGTGGCACAGACTTATAATGTCTCCCTTATCAAACTACTATGATGGCAGGCCTGGGTCTCCTCCATCACACTATAGCTGTGATGGCAGACCCATGTCTTTCCCCATTGGACTGGACACATGCACGCCATCCCAGTCAGACGGAGCTGAGAGAGGAAGGGTGGACTGCCTCCGTCCAAACGGGCATGATGACAGGGCCAAGCCTCTCCCACTAGGCTGGAACATGAGGGAAGGCCCATATTCCCTCATAAGACTGAGCAGTGAAGGCAGGCCTGCTCCTCTCCCATCAGACTGGGATAGAGGGCAGGCCCATGTCCCTTTCCGAGCTCTGCAGGGGTGGGTGGGAGCAGGTGGTCTCTAGCCAGCTGAATGCTGTTTTCTCAGGACACAGCAGGCCAGGAGCGCTACCGGACAATCACCACAGCCTACTACCGTGGAGCCATGGGCTTCCTGCTCGTGTATGACATTGCCAACCAGGAGTCCTTTGCTGCTGTCCAGGACTGGTAGGTGCTGGCCTACTGCTGACCATCCCTGGCCTTCGCCCTCCTCTCCGCCTCTGTCCTCACCAGTCTCTTTGACCGCAAATCCACAGGGCTACGCAGATCAAGACCTACTCCTGGGACAATGCCCAGGTCATCCTGGTGGGGAACAAGTGTGACCTGGAGGACGAGCGTGTAGTGCCTGCTGAGGATGGTCGGAGGCTCGCCGATGACCTTGGTTAGTGTCCAGCCTGGGCCACAGGCTCTGGGTTTCTTAGACCACGCCCTCGCCTCATCCTCAAAGACTAGGACCCACAGAAAAACACCCAAGGGAATGTCATGCTCCCCAATTCACAAGCAGAGAGAGAATGAGAATGAATGGGCACACCAGGGCTCTTGCCAGTGTAACAAACTCCAGACATATTCCACCTTCTGCCTCTGGTATTCCATGGGTATTGGGAATTGAACCTGGGCCAACCCAGGCTACAGGATTTGAAAGGAAGTGCCTTTAACTACTGAGCAACCTCCCAAGCCTGGCTTAATTTCATTTCAGAGGATTTTCTCCATGCCCTGGGAACCCAGTTAATTGATTCTGGGATCCTACCAGACCAATTCATTCTCTTCAGAGCTGACTCGACCATTGAGTAGCAACACCAGCACAGTTTGCTTTTTTGGTTGTTTTTGGAGAAGGTCTCATTATGTAGCCCAGGCTAGCCTCAAACTCATGATCTTCCTACCTTACTCCCTAATAGCTGGGTCTATAGGCTTCCCTATTCAGTTAGTACATTGATTTGTTAGAGAAAATGGATGTTTGTTCTGTGGAGAAGGTTCTAGATCCTGACAGGCCCAGAAAGAGCTGAATGTGGTATCTTGCATCTATTATTCTAGCACTAGGGAGCCTGAGGCAAGAGAATTGCCATCAGTTCAAGGCCAGCCTGAGTGGGGGCTGGACAGATGGCTCACTGCTTAAGGTTCTTGCCTGCAAAACCTAACACCCTAGGTTCAATTCCCTAGTATCTGGAGTTCATTTGCAGCGGCTGGAGGCCCTGGTGTGCCCATTCTCTCTCTCTTTCTCCTTGCAAATAAATAGAATATTTTTTTTAAAAACACCAAAATGAATAAATACCTAAGCCACAATACTCACCTGCTTTCTTTTGTTTTCCTTCCTTCCTTCTTTCCTTTCTTGCTTCCTTTTCTCCCGCCTTCTCCTCTTTCTTTTTCTTTTCTTTCAGAAGGGTCTTGTTATGTAGCCTAGGCTGGCCTTGAACTCTTGATCCTCTTGCTTCCACCTCCCAAGTACCAGGATCCCAGTCCTGTGCCACTGGGCCCAGCTTTTCATTCCATTTAAATATTTATTATTAGTAAGTAAGAGAATTTGATGTTGAATTTCTGGGAAAGAAAGACATACACACGCATATGTTCCTGCCATCCCAATCCCAACATTTGTATATTTCTACAGAAAAAAAAGGACTGTGTGTGGTAGCATGCACATAGGACCTATAATCTCAGCACTTGGGGAGATGAGGCAGGAGGATTCCAAGGTCATGTCGCAAAGCTCTATCTCGACAAACAATGGTAGAGGCTGGAGAGATGGTTGAGCAGTTAAGGCGCTTGCCTGCAGAACCTAATGACCTGAGTTCGATTCCCCAGCCCCCAGGTGGAGCCAGATGCACAAAGTGGCACACGTAACTGGAGTCCGTGTGCAGTGGCTGGAAGCCTGGAGCACCATTCTGCCTATCTCTTTCTACTTGTAAACAAATAAATAAGAATATTACAAAACCCAATGGGAGGACAGGGTGCTTACGCCTATAATCCTCCCAGCACTTAGGCAGTGGAGACAGAAGAATTAGCAGGGTGAGTTCAGCCTGGCCTGGCGTACATGAGACCCTGTTTCCCCTCCCCCAAAAACGATGAGGCTGGGGAGATAGCTCAGTTGTTAGGAGCGCTTTCTCCTCAAGCAAGAGGGCCTGAAACCACCTGCGTTCTCTTCCCCAGCACCCACTCAAACAGCTAGGTATGACCGCCCATGTCTTCAACCCAGTCCTGCAGAATTGATGGACTTTCTGACCCCCCAAAATGACCAGAATGGCTGCTCTGGGTTGAGAGAGTCTGTCTCCGTGAAACAGGCAGCTAGATGAGTGATGCAGGCGGTCACCCGACATGTTTCCTGTCTGAAAGAAGCTCACTCATTTGTACACGCACATACACGCACTGTATACGCATCACACACCTCGCCACACGTACTCCACACATGCAAGCACCAGAAACAAGAAAAAGCAACTAAGCTAAATAAAAACTGTTAGTACTTGTTTCTGAGTTCAATTCCAAATGATTATCAATCTGTTTCAATGATTTTCTGTGGTCTTTAGTTCTGCCAGTGATTTTCAACCGGGAAATACTCAGAAATAGAATGCAGCCAGGCTTGGTGGCTCAGGCCTGTAATCCCAGCACTCCCATTATTCCCAGCATGGAGAGGCTGAGGTAGAAGCGTCCTTCTGGGTTTAAGGACAACCTGGGCTATAGAGTGAGCTCCAGATCAGTCTGAGTGAGACCCTACCTCAAACCCCCCTCCCGAAAAAATTAAACAAAAGCCTAAACCAAAAAGAGAAAATATGAAGAATGTGGGTTGACTGAGGTGGAGCCACATAGTGATAAACACCATTTTTTCTCAGGAAGACCTATGGGGCTAGTGTGCCCAGGGCAGGGGTGTGGCTTGGGTGAAAAGTACGTGCTTAGAATCCCCAGGGAGGCTGGGGGCGTGGCTCGGGGGTGGAGCTTCTGCCTAGAATCCACAGTGAGGCTGGGGGCCTTGCCTGTTCAAGCCATGGCTTCCTTCCCTACCCAACCCTAGGTGAGGGGAGGCCTTCTAGTACCTGCTTTGTGCTAGGGACTGGGAGCTACAGGGAGAATCCTGCCCTCTCAGGGCTGGCACATTTTAGCAGCAGTAGGTATTAAACTGATAATAGCATACTTATCTAAAAATGATTGTACTTAAATATTTAAATTTTAAAAATTAAATTTAAAAAATTGGAGCCAGGTGTGGTAGTGTATGACTTTAATCTCAGCACTCAGGAGGCAGGGGTAGGAGGACTGTCAGGAATTTGAGGCCACCCTGAAACTTCATAGTGAATTCCAGGTCAGCCTGGGCTAGAGGGAGACCCTAAGTCAAAAAACAAAAAGGAAGGAAGGAAGAAAGGAAGGAAGGAAGGAAGGAAGGAAGGAAGGAAGGAAGGAAGGAAGGAAGGAAGGAAGGAAGGAAGGAAAATTTGGGGGCTGAAGAGATGGCTCAGTGGTTAAAGTCCCTAACTTGCAAAATCTGATAGCCTGGGTTCAATTCCTCAGTATCCACGTGAAGCCAAATGCACAGGTGGTGCCTATGCCAGAGGTTTGCAGTGGCAGGAGGCCCTGGCGTGCCCATTTTCACTTTCCTTCTCTCATCTATATATTTAAATACTGAATAGACCACGGCCCTGCATCAGGCTAAGCATATGTTCTACCGCTGAGGTCAGCTCCAACTTCATTATCTTTTCTTGAGGGGTGGGGTTGGGACTGGGTCTAGCTGTATATGTCAGGCTAGTTCTGTACTCACAGTATATTCCAGGGTGTTCTTGAGTTTATAGCAATCTGAGGTGAGATCCCCCTACCTTGGCCTCAGCCTGCCTAGTGCTAGGCTGAAAGGCACATACCACCATTCCGGGCTTGTTTTCATTTCTTTGCCTTTTTCTCTGTGTGTGTGTGAGGTGTTTGTGCCACCCCATACACTCGCCTGCAGCAGAGGCCACTCACTGTGGTCAGCCCCTTTCCTCTTGCACCTGGTATTAGACACCCGCCACCAACATCTGGCATCCACGTGCATGCACACGTGCCCACACTCACATACAAAGAATTAGGCTCGAGGGATGCCTTTTCCCGTGTCTTACTCCCCTGGTCCTCATCTTCTGTTCATCCAGGTTTTGAGTTCTTTGAGGCCAGCGCCAAGGACAACATCAACGTGAAGCAGGTCTTCGAGCGCCTCGTGGACATCATATGTGAGAAGATGAATGAATCCTTGGAGTCCAGCTCCAGCCCAGGCAGCAATGGGAAAGGCCCAGCCCCGGGGGATGTACCAGCCCCCCAGCCCAGCAGCTGTGGTTGTTAAAAGCAGTCCTTAACCTTCACCTGCCCCCTCCAGCCTCCGTAGGGACTGTGACCGAGGTGTGAGCCACAAAGGCTATCTCCAAGCTCAGGGCACTTCTTTCCTCCTATTCTCTGACCCTCCTGCGTGGCTCCCTCTCTCTCCATGTTGATATATTTAGACAGCCCTGGGTCAGAGGTCATGCACCCCAGGAGCTCAGCTCAGCATGGCCTGCAGTACTTGCCAAATGAACTTGTGTTTCAATAGTATGGCTCTGGGCAGCATGCCCCACTGTGCCTTCGACCTTAGAATCACTCTCCATGTAGATGCTCGATGCTGGGCACTGCCTGGCCGAACATGTCGCATGGTGTGGGGTGTTCCAGTTCATCTGTGAATGAGTGGGGGCAGCCCCTACAGCTCAGGTTCCCCAGGAGACCTTGAACTTGCCCATGTACTTCCTACACACCGAGGCCACAAGCAAGGATGCCTTCTGGCCCTTGCAGACCCCATCTTTCCATTTGCAGACCATCTGTAGTAGGAAAACCTGCAGAGTCAGAGCCACCCTGCCAGCAGGGACTCCCCAAAGTGCCTTCCAAGTACCCCAGAAGCCATGTCACTTGTGACCCTTCCTGCAGCATTTAGTCACCGAATCCCTGATCCTGAATTGAATTCTGGAACATTCTGGCCAAATCAGGTGGGGATGAGAATTGTCCTTCTTAGGATTCCTGCTTTCTGTCAGGATGTCTCCTCAGTACTCAGAGACTGGAATGTCTCACCCAGGCCCCATCTTGCTGCTTACGTTTTAAGCAAGACCTTTCCAAATCTTAAACCTGCTTGAGACATACGTTGAGCAACAAGCCCTGAGCTCGTACCTGCTGGTGACTTTCTTATGTCAAGATTTGGACTTCCCCAATTTAGAATCCTTGAAGGCCTAATCTAACGTCCATTTCATGCTTATCAACCATGGGCCCAGGGGAGTGACTTTTGTACTAATGTCGGAGTCCCTTCGGAGAGATGTCTTGGGGTCGGGAAGGAGGCAATGTTTGTACTTCATAGACACAGCTGGGAAGTGGTGGGACCTTGTGTGGAGGGAGGGTGAGCCGTGATTGCTACAAGTAGTCTACACAGCCAGGGCCCTCAGTAACTAGGGGACCCAAGTAGGATGTATGAAGTTTGATAAGCTGCATCCTAGGCCCCCTCCGCTGTTAGGAACCCTTCCTGCCTACCGAAGTCCAAACGCCAGCAAAATGGCCCCTTCTGCGCCTTAATGCCACCTGACATTCCATAATTCAGGTGACACTGCGACAATGCTCTAAACTGAAGGCTGTGTTCACACTTCCCTGATTCAGTCAGGGGTTTTATCTGCTCCCATGGTCCCTGCAGCCGAATGACAAATGATTTCCTGCAGACTTCATAAGTTCAGTGGATCTTCATGAGCCTCAAAGCCCAGTTCAAGTTCAAATTTATTTCTAGGGAGTTCTGTTTACCTCCTACTGAGAGGCCCTTAGATATCAATAAGGGCATCTTTTGGTAAGCCAACAAATTGGATGAGTTATATCAACAGTGGATAAATTATATCAACACAAATGAACATAGCGGAATTTTTGGAGATGTCAGATTTCCCCCCTTTCTTTCACAAAGACGTTAAAGCAGCCTTTGAAGAAAGAAAGAAATTTAAAAAAGCCTAAGCTTTAGCCCAGCCTGAGTCTTGTGTATATTTCCAGCACTCAAATCCAAGAGAAAGGTCATGAGTTCAAGGTCACCCTGGGATATTTAAGACCCCTTTTCAAAAGCACACAACATGGTAATAGGGCCATAGTTAGAATACTTGCCTAACATGCACAAGGCCCTGAATTCAATCCCCAGCATCTCATAAACTGAGTATGGCAAGACACACCTGTTATCCCAGCACTAGGGAGGTAGAAGCAGGAAGATCAGAAATTCAAGGTCATCCTTGGCTACAGAGGGAGTTCCAGGCCAGCTTGGGCTACAAGAGACCTTGTCTCAAAAGAAAATATAGCCAGGTTTGGTGGCGCACACCTTTAATCCCAGCACTCAGGAAACAGAGGTAGGAGGATCGCTGAATTTGAAGCCAACCTGGAACTATACCAAGTGGGTTCTAGGTAAATCTGAGCTAGAGTGAGACACTGCCTTGAAGAAAACAAAGTACAGGGCTGGGAAGATGCCTCAGCAGTTAAAGGCATTTGCTTGCACAGCTTGATGGCCCAAGTTCAATTCCCAAGCTGCCCCGTGACCCCAAAAGCGGCACAGCATCGGGTGTTCCTTCACAGTGGCAAGAGGCCTTGGCGCCTCCCCAAAAAACAAGCAAATGAAATTTAAAACAGGGCTGGGGAGCTCAATCAGTGGTTAAGAGTGCTTGCCACTTAAACATGAGGGCCTCATGGGCCAGAGACCACCAGCTTGATTTCCTGGAACCCATGTAAAGTGTTGGGTGTGGCTATGCATGTCTGTCACCCCCAGTCCTTGGAGGACAGAGACCTGGAGAACTGCTGGGGCCGAGGGAGAAATCTGTCTCAAGGAAATACTTGGATGAGTGGTCCCAGGACTCCTGATGTTCTCTGCCTCCACACATGTGCATGGGGTGTGCACATACATGTGTACATCACACACGTGCAGAAACAGAAAACAGATAGCTGGCCTGTCAGACTCTTGTTGGCTAGTTCATCATTCCTAAGTCACAGCCATGGTGGTCTTATTGCCATTGTCCAAGAGCCAAGCATCTCATCGCCAGTGTACAATGACTTTTGCTGCACTTGGACTTGACCTGACCTTTCTGGTGCCCTACATTTTGCAGACAGACCTTTGTCTTTCCAAGGGCAGTTTTGGTGAGAAATGGTCATGACTGTGATTGAAATTCTGGGGGGTTGGCTTTTATTTTTTTTTTTTTTTTTGAGGCAGAGTCTCTAGCCCAAGCTGACCTGGAACTGGCTTTGTAGCCCAGGCTAGCCTTACAGCAATCCTACCTCAGTCTCCTCAGTGCTGGGGTTAAGGCATGTGCCACCATGCCTGATGAAATTCTCTTTTGTGTGTGTGTTTGCCTTTCCATGGAGCATAAATTTGTCTTGTTTTTGAGGCAAGGCCTCACTTTGAGGTTGGCCTCAAACTCATGATGATCCTCCAGTATCAGCTGCCCTAGTGTTGGGATTATAGGCATGTGTCTTTCTATGTTTGTTTTGTCTTTGAGATTGGGTCTGGCTCTAGTCCAGGCTGACCTGAAATTCACTGTGTAGTCTCAGGCTGGCCTCAAACTCAAGGCGATCCTCCTACCTTTGAGTGCTGGGATTAAGGCTGCGTACTACCATGCCTGGCTCTAGCCACAGAGAGCAGGTCTCACACAGTAGCTCAGGCTGGATTGGAACTCACAGTCTAGCTGAGGCTGGCCTTGAACTTGCAGCAATCCTCCAGCCTCTGCTTTGTGAGAACTGGGGGATGGGTATGAATGAGCCAGCGCACCTGCCAAGGGCCATGTTCTTGCTTTTCTTGGTCTTTGACCTCCCCGGTGATTCTGGGTCACTGTTGAATGAAAGCTGCGCTGGCTTCTGTCCCCAGCCCGTCCGTGTGATCTGGATGTAGCTCTTCTGTGTAAGCAGTTTCCGTTGTCCAAGTCAGAAAAGTGCACTTTTCTCCACATGATGAAATAAAGCCAATCATGCCTGATGAATTTGTTCTTTTATTTCCAGAAAAGGAAACTTGAGAGCCATCTGTGACACACTGAGCCCTCATCAGGCCCAGGAAACATTGGCTGTGGCAAATCTTGCTTGGTAAAAAGTGGAGAAGACAACTGGGCGTGGTGGAGCACACTTTTTAAACGCAGTACTCAGGAGGCAGAGGGAGGAGGATCACTGAGTGCGAGGCCAGCCTGAGACTCCGTAGTAAATTCCAGGTCATCCTGGACTAGAGCAAGCCCTACCTCGGAAAACCCAAAATAAATAAATATAAATATAAAAAAGAAAAAACAAAACAAAAATGATAATAAAGTGGAGAAGACGGCGTTTCTCCACCATGCCCAAGCAGCCAAAGGAAGACCAAGGCCAGAGTCCATCCAGTTAGCGATCACAGATGAGGAGTCAGTCCTGGCTGTGGGTCACAAGCGCTCGCCCCCATCTCAGGCCCAGTGGCCATTATTTGAACACCCCGACCTCTGCCTCGGGCCCTGGCACTGGCTGGATCACACGTTCCCTGGGGAGTTGCTGCTCATCTTTCAGGTCTTCCTTTGTGTAAATTTCTGCTTCGAACCCAAACATGTTTAGTCCTGCTGGTGTGCTCTTCCCTCTAATCCTCACGCCCTTTCCTTTTTCTTTTGTCTCTGTGATGCTGCGTGAAATGCTCTCCCACAGTCACACCTGGTCCTTTCCGCAGCGTTTCTTTTATTTCTTTGCCTGGAGGCAGCCTTGGCTTTGGGGGGGGCGGGGCGGGGCCTCTTGCGTCAACAAACACCAGACACACAGGTCACTTTTCTTTTTTGGTTTGTTTTTTCGAGACAGGGTCTCGCTCTAGCCCAGGCTAACCTGGATTTTACTACGTAGTCTCAGGGTGGCCTCAAACTCTGCGATCCTCCCACCTCTGCCAACCGAGTGCTGGGATTAAAGGCAGAGGCCGTGATGCCTGGCGGGGGAGGAGGGCTCAGAGGGGAAGAGCACTTGTTACGAAGCATGAGGAGGCCTGAGAGGTCAATTCAAGACCCACTTAGACACCTGGGTGTGACAGGCACCCTGTAACCCCAGTCCTGCAGGAAGAGACTAGAGAGTTACTGGAGCTCACAAGTCAGCTAGGTGGCTGAAAATGGCAGTTCCAGGTTTAGTTGAGTGACTGTCTCAATGAAGACACAGACGCGTGTGTAATAGAGGAGGACCGACCTGCAAGCACATCTGCACACACACTCACCAGAACATAAAAGAAATGGCTGGGGAAATGGGCGCACCAGGGCCTCCAGCCACTGCGAAGGAACTCCAGAGACATAGGCCACTTTGTGCATCTGGCTTTACGTGGGTACTGGGGAATCAAACTCAGGTCCTTTTGCTTTACAGGCATGAACCTTAACTGCTGAACCATCTCTCCAGCCCTGCTCTGCTTTTCTGGAGGCAGGGTCTCACTGTAGCCCAGGCTGACCTAGAACTCAGTCTGTAGCCCCAGCTGGCTTTGAATTCACAGTGATCCTTCTATTCAGCCTCCCCACTGCTGGGATGTCGCCACACTTGGATCTGTTTGTTTGTTTGGTTGGTTTGGTGGGTTGGAAGAACACTTCAGTTCATACTTAAAACCTGAAAGATTTTTATCTTTAAAAATCTGGGGAGAGAACCTGATATGGTGGCTCATACCTCTAGTTCCAGCACTCGGGAGGCAGAAGTAGGAGGATTGCCGTGAGTTCAAGGCCAGCCTGAGACTACATAGTGAATTCCAGGTCAGCCTGGGCTAGAGTGAGACCTTACCTTGAAAAACAACAACAAAATCTGGGGAGATAGTTCAGTAGGTACGCATTTGCCACATAACCCTAAGGGGCAAGTTTGAGTCCTCAGCACCTGTGTAAGGAGCTGAGCACAAACATCTGCACCCCCCCACATCTGCACCCCACACACACACACATACATTTGCCGCCCCAGTCCCAGCAGAGACTGGAGGGTTTTGGAGTTTGCTGACCAAAACCAGCAACTCTGGGCCGAGTAAGAGACTGCCTGTCACGGAAAAGCATTCATTAGTGACGCAGAACACAAGGTATTCTCCTCCAGCCTCTGCGCATGCAGGCATGGGGTGTTCCCATCTGCACACATGTGCTAGGCCACACACAAACTCTAGGCATGTGCCACCCTGTGCATCTGGCTTCATGTGGGTACTGGGGGATTGAACTGGGGTCGTTAGGCTTTGCAGGCAAGCACCCTAGCTGTTTGAGCCACCTCTCCTGCCCTGGTTTGGTTTTTGAGACAGAATCTCATGTATCCCAAGCTGCCCTGAAGTCGGTATGTAGCTGAGGATGACCTTGACCCTCCTGCCTCCACATCTCAAATGCTGAAATCATACATGATTTATGCAGGGAATGGAACCCAGGGCTTTGTGTCTGCCCAACTAGGCTACATCTCCAGTCTCTTGTATTGATTTTTTTTTTTGGTTTTTCGAGGTAGGGTCTCGCTCTAGCCCAGGCTGACCTGGAACTCACTATGTAGTCTCAGGGTGGCCTTGAACTCACGGCAATCCTCCCACCTCCGCCTCCCGAGTGCTGGGCTCTTGTGTTGAGTTTTGAGACAGGGTCTCATTTAGTTCAACTGGTCTTGAACTTGCTGTGTATCAGACTTCTCCTCCTGCCTCAACCTCCCAAGTGTTAGAATTATAGGCATGAGCCACTGTATGTCTGGCTTTCCAACAAAGTCTGGAAAGCTAGCTCAGCACTTTAGTACGCTTCATGTGCAAGTATTAGGACTCAGAGGGTCTCAGACTGCCTGAGTTTGAATCTCCAGAACCCACATAAATGATGGTGGCCACACCGTGTCTGTAACCTGTCCTATAGGGTAGCAGAGGCCAGGAAGTTCTGAGCTCCTGAAAAAAAAGATGGCACCTTCAGGGGTCAGTAAGAGACTCTGGTTCCAACAAGGACGGGCGAGTGAATGGGGCAGCACAGGTGCGTGTACACCGCACACGCACACATGTGGAAAAAAAGAAGAGGGCATCAAGTTGAGCTGTTGGTTCATAGCTTTCATCCCAACATTCAGAAGGCTGAGGTGGAAGGATTTCGGTGCCTGGGTTACAGAGTGAGTTCCGGACCTCAGCTGGCGGAGGCGATGCATTCTGTAACCCTGGTGAAGCAGGAGGATTGTGATTTGAGGCCAGCGGGGCTACATAGTGACACACACAAACACACACTCCCATAAAAAGAGCACATACACACATAAAGCCCACATGAAGTCAGGGAAAGTACCTAAAGCAATAACCCTGATGGAGAGAAAACCAAGGTAAAGCCGTTCTAGGGCGCTGCAGGCATGGGCTGCACACGTGGGGTGGCTCATTGGGAGAGCAGTTGACTAGCTTTGTGAGGTCCTGAGTTCTCTCCCCAGCACCACAAAAAGAGGAGGGGGGAAAGAGGACGAAGGAAGGAAGGAAGAACAGAGCAGAGCAGAGAAGAATTTAAATAAAAGAAAGGAAAAAAGTTAAAATGATGTTAGGGAGCTGGCTCAGTGGGTAAAGGGCTTGCCATGCACCTGTAGCCCCATGGTAAAGGCAGCGGAAACAGGAGGATCCCGAGGCTCACTGCTCAGCCAGACTGGTTCAGTACAAGACCCTGTCTCAAAGCACAAGGTAGAGAGCAACTGAGGAGGACACCCAACACCAACTCTACAACACACACAAAATGCTACCAGCCAGGTGTGGTGACGCACGCCTTTAATGCCAGCACCCGGGAGGCAGAGGTCACTGAGTCTGAGGCCAGCCTGGGAGTACAGAGTGAGTTCCAGGTCAGCCTGGGCTAGAGTGAGACCCTACCTCAAAAACAACAAAACAAAATGATACTGGAGAGCTGCCACTGGGCTGAGGAGCCAGAGAGGCCAGCAGACGAGGTGGACCAGGTGAAGATGTGGCAATGAAAGACCTTCCAGACTTTCTGGATGGGCAGAAATGCCTGATCACCTTGGCTTCTCTTCGACATGCCAGATGGTTTCAGGCAAATGGGTTAAAATCACGTCTAATTGTCCTGCGCATTGTATGCAATCTGTGCAACAGAGTCCCCACGCGGACACCATTGCAAGAAGGCCAAGAGAGCGTATATGTGAAGTCTGTAGGTACTCGGAATAGACCTTTGGGTGCTGGGGAGGCCTTGAGGCCGGCAATGGGTGTTTGGATCTGGACTACTTCTTCCCAGGGGCCCTGGTCTTCACGATCCTGTCAGTGAGGCCCACTGACGCTTCGATCTACATGACTGCCCAACAAAAAGAGGATGTCGTCGACAGCACATGGCACTTGCCAGATACACAAATGCTGGAAACAGACTCCCTTAGTATTCCTGGTCCGGTACTGATAGGGGTGTGGGTCTTCAGTCTGACGAGCACTCTGACGATGCATCAGGGGTGACAGAGATCCCAGTAAGAAGCAAAACTGAAGCCATAGACCTTAGGAATGGGGGAGATCAGATCAAGTCTGGGCTTCGGCGCAAGCGCTGGTCCTGTCCACACTCCAGTCTTCCCAATGCTGGAACATGTGGATGGGAAGGACAGGAAGCCTCAGGCCAGTCAAGGGAACAACGAACTTCACGGAGCAGTGAAGGTTTACAGGCGATGGGAGACCGACAGGCTTTGATGCCGATGCTGAAGGTTTGAATTCCGATGGAAAATCAGACAGGAAAGTGGAAAAGAAGCCGTATCTTCAAACTCAAGCAACAACGCTGAAACTCTACAAGTGAAACCTCCGGTACCTCAGAAGTACGAACTCAGGGCACCCCTATCCCTAGAGCAACTCCTTCAAAGAAGAGGTCTCAAGTATTAACGCAGCTCAGAGACGGGTGGGAGCCGCGACAAGCACTTTAGAATGGAGGTCGAGGCAGGTGGACAGAAATTCAGAGGCTCCAGTCCGAATAAGAAAGCAGCCAAGGCCGAGAAGCCGTTTTCTGGGCCCAGGACAGCAAAGAATAAGAAAAAGATTATTCCTCAGGTTATGGAACATCGCAAGGTGATAGCACCTGCCCTGCTTTTCCTGAGAGAATGGGTCTGCTCCCCGTTATGAAATTCCCGGCATTGTGCTCGCTTCGGCAGCACATATACTAAAATTGGAATTCCCGACATATCCTGTCCCCACTACTCATCCTCTGTTCCTACTGAACAACAACACAGTACAAGGCAGAATGGTAGAGAAAAAACCTTTTGATCCTGTTTTCTTTGAACACATACTTTGATCAAAATTATTTGTAAAGAACATCTTGAGGGCTGAAGAGATGGCTGAGCTGTTAAGGCGTTTGCCTGCAATGCAGAAGGACCAGAGTTCAATTCCCCAGTGCCCATATAAAGCCAGATGCACAAGAGGGAGCATGTGTCTGGAGTTCGTTTGCAGTGGCTGGAGGCCCTGGTGTGCCCCTTCTCTCTCTCTGCCTCTCTCTCTCTCTCTCTCTCTCTCTCTCTCTCTCTCTCTCTCTCTCTCTCTTTGTCTCCTCTCTCTCTCTCAAATAAATAAATAAAATATTAAAAAAAGAATATCTTGACTACTTTTGATTTTAACAAATGCAATTTTAGTTCTCTAAAACTTGAAAACCAAACAAATAAACAAAAAACTCAGCTCTGTGAATCAGTACCTCATATCTGGAAAACAATTGATACCAGCCCTTTTGTTCTAGGGAAGTAAGTCTAGAACTCAGAGTTGAAGCTTAAGGGAACATCAGATTATGTAAAATTAAATTGTGAAGGAGTCTCAAACACTGATCACAAATAAACTGCTTTGTTGTAAAAAAAAAAAAAATGATATTGGGCTGAGGCTGTAACTCCATGGGAAGAGTGCTAGCCGAACACACACAAAACCCTGGGTTTCATCCCAGACCTCATAATCAAGTATGGTACATGCCTGTTAGCCTAACACTTGGGAGGTACAGGCAGGAGGATCAGGAGTTCAAGGCCAGCCTGAGCTACATGAGACACTGTGTCAAAAAATGCACATTAAAAAATCTGAGAGGATGGAGAGCTGGCCCAGAGGTTAAGGAACCTGCCTATAAAGCTTAATGACCTAGGTTCGATTCCCCAGTACCCATGTAAAGCCAGATGCACAAAATGGCGATGCATCTGGAGTTCATTTGCAATGGCTGGAGGCCCAGGCACACACATTCTCTTTGTGTCTCTCTTTCTCTGCTCGCAAATAAACAACTCTGGGGTCTGGGCTAAGTGGTTACAGGAACTTACTTGCCAAGCCTGCTGGCCCAGGTTCAATTCCCCAGCACCCATGTAAAGCCAGATGCACAAAGTGGCACATGCATCTGGAGTTCATTCGCAGGGCATCAGGCCCTGGTGCGCCCATTCTTCTCTCTCAAATAAATCAAGTAATAAAATATTTTTTTTTAAATATGGGAGTCAGGTGTGGTGGCCCACACCTTTAATCCCAGCACTTGGAAGGCAAAGGGAGGAGAATCGCGGTGAGCTGGAGGCAGGCCTGGGACCACAGAGTGAGTTCCAGGGGAGCCTGGGCTAGTGTGAGACCTTACCTTGAAAAAACAAAGCAGAACAAAAAAATCGGTGTGTGGAAGTGTGACAACTTTGGGTGCCTGTCCTCACCTCCCACCTTGTTTGAAGCAGGTCTGTTTTGTCGCTGTGTGTACCCTGTGAGCCTCGGGGCTTCTCCTCTCTGCCTCCTGTCTATCTCATCAGAGGAAGGCTGGGATCCCAGAAGCAGCTGCTACTGTGTCTGGCTTTGTGTGGGTTGTTTCATGAGCCACCAAGCCCAGACGTCCATGAGGGCTCTAAGCATCTGAATTTATGTGCTCGTGCCTACCAGGCAAGCGCTTTTCCCATTGAGCCATCTTCCCAGCACCCCCCAAATGCACAGGTTGTTTGGAAAATTTAAAGATCACCAACGTGCGGCATTAGGGTGCAGCTCAGTGACTGGTCATGGCTTTCAGCGAGAGGGAGCACACAGAATAAAGAACGAAGAGAAAGCAAACCCTCTCTCCTAGTCTCCCCAACACGATTTCCTGCAGGATTTAATGTAAAGTCAAGTTCTTCTAACCCTGATCTGGGTCCCCAGGACTGTCCACATCTGCTGGTGTCACCAGCTCTGGGTCCATCTGAGCCTGCACCTGTTCCCAGCATGCCCCACTCCCGTCAACCTGACCTACATCTCTTTTGCTCTCCTAGGGACTACAGATCCAATTTGGATCCATGTATTTCTGTCTTCCAGGGAGCTGGCCATGGAGGAAGGGCTGTGAAGTCCCAGGGCCTTGGTTGTGACATACTTAGAGCCATCAAGCCATTGAGTAAAAATAACAGTTTCTTCAAGGAAGAATACAGCGTGTGTATATCAGCCATGTTGGCCTGATTGTGGTGCCTTGGATAGTAAAGCCAACATCTTCTCTACACCTCTGGGCTGCAGTGTCCCAAGACGTTGGGGTTCTGGAGAGGGACCCTCTTCCCCCCTGTTTCTACACTGCCCAATCACCTCCCAGGGCTATTTGGTAGCTGCTTGCCTCTCACAAGCCATTATCCACATCACAATGGGATGTGCCAGGAAACAGGTGCCTTAAACCGTCCCTGCTGGCTCCTTGTCCTCCAACCAGGACACATGGCAGGACCGAGAAGAGGTATGCCTCTTCCAGGCCTCTGGGAAGCGCTCAGTGCGGCTTGCTGCATAACTGACACCCTGAACTAGACAGCTCTCCAAAAAAACAGGTCCTAGGCATGGTGGCATGAGCCTTCAATCTCAGCTGAGGTAAGAGGCCAGCCTGGGAGAGTTCCAGGTCAGCCTGCTAGAGTGAAACACTACCTTGAAGCAAACAAACAAACAAACAAAAAGAAGGAGACGGGTCCTGAAATGTACAATTCATGTCCTATACAAGCTGTCCTTAAAACCTGGCCCAGTTGGTTCTCATGAAAACAGTGGGGGAATGAATGATGTAGTTCTTTCTCTCTCTGTGTGTGTGTGTGTGCATGTGTGCACGTATTTATGTGGGCTCACATGTGTGTGCATGTACTCGTGGGTCAGAGGCCAATGGTGGTGAGAGGCCATGAAGAAGGTCTGTAAAACTGCTTATCTCTAGGACTCTAATCTGTTCTGACCACCTGGTATCCAACCTGGGGCCGTAATGGCTATAAAGAACACAATGGAAATTTCCTCCTTTTCAATGAGTAAGAGGAAGCAGCTACAGTCAGAGGATGTTTGAGGGAAACATAACAGGAATCTCCTCTGATGCAGGAGCTAAAAAAGAAACAGTAACAATCAGGGGATGCTTCACTGGAGGAGACACACAGATCAGGCCTTCTGGCTCTCTTATCAGGGATCCACATAAGCAGATAAGGAACCAATCACTCCAAAGCACATCACCCTCATGATGGAATTCCAAACCCCCACCTAGTGATTTCATGCTTTAAAAGGTGTCTGTGAATTTCATTCAGGGGCCCCCTTCTTGCTAGGAGGTGGACCCTTGCATGCTGGTTTGCTATCTCAAGAAATAAATGCTCTTGCTTTTGCATATGTGAGTGGTGGTCTTTGTTGGGATGACTTCTGGACCCTAACATCTGGGGGCTCATCCGGGATCCCTCCCTTGAGACCTCCACAGCGCCGAGCACTTCAGAACCTCCAGCCAGCTGGTAAGTGAGAGCTCCCCTGTCCTGTGTGTTTGTCTGTGTCAGTCTAAGTGTTTCTGGTCTGGGGTTTGAATCACAACTGGAGGCCAGCGTGACCAGGCTGACGAGCTATTGGCACCCCTGCCACGAGGGATGAGTGACGACTCCTGCCCTCCGATGGAGCCATGATTAATGGGATAGGCCGTCTGTTTTGGGGGGACACTGTCCCATTGGTTTCTGGGAGACTCTGCTGTCCCATTTAGTTTCTGGGACACAGTCCCATCTGTTTCAGAACTGGAGTTTTACTGCCAGGCAGGGCCCATGACCAATGAGAGAGGCCACTGCTCCACCTTTCTGTCTGTCACAGTGTCACATCTTGAGAGCTTTTATTACAATTGCATTTCAAATCTGCACTGGCACCATGAATTCAGTGTAATCTTCTATGTGTGTCTGTCTAACTGTTGCTTGCTTTGTGTATGGAAAATAAGAATTCAAAGAAAAATTAAAAAATAAAAATAAAAAGAATTCAAAATAGAAATTTGTGACTTCTGAATGAATGATAAATAAATGTGCATGTATGTGTATGTATGAGGTGCATAGCCTTAAGGCTGCAAAATAAATTCTATCAGGAAAACAAGAATTTTTTAAAAAAGGATTTTATCTCCTCTCTGTACTTCTGCTAACAGGCTTATGGTTAGTTACAGCCACCAATCTTGTGATTCCCTCCTCGTTAACAGGAACTTCTACTTTTTAGACAGGGAAAAGGCAAGATTCTCTGTCAGGGAGCTGCTCTAATGTCCTAAGAAAATTCAAAACTCTCCCTGACCAAAAAAAGAAAAAGAAAAAAGAAAACCCTCACAGTTGTGATAGAGGCAGATCAAAAGCTCCAAGGCCAGAATTCCTCACCCCCTGCCATACCTGCCAGAAGAGAAGATAAAAATGATAGACTGGCTGGCCTGGGAATGGCTAGACCCAAGGCCACAGAAGAGGAGGGGGAAACAGTGCTGATTTAGGCAACTGGGGAATTTTACCTCTCCACAGTCTGGTACTGGAGAAAGGGTTCAACGCGGAAAGGAAAAATCATGTTTAAAGTCTCTCTACAAGTTTATACAAAGGCCTCTAAATTTAATGTGAAAAATACTTGGGGCAGGGCTGAAGAGATGGCTGAGCGGTTAAGGCATTTGCCTGCAATGCAGAAGGACCAGAGTTTGATTCCCCAGTGCCCATATAAAAGCCAGATGCACAAGAGGGCATATGTGTCTGGAGTTCATTTGTAGTGGCTGGAGGCCCTGGTGTGCGCTCTCTCGCTCTCTCTCTCGCTCTCTCTCGCTCTCTCTCGCTCTCTCTCTCTCTCTCTCTCTCATAGATAAATAAATAAAATATTTTTAAAAAATTTTTAATTACTTGGGCCAGATCTGAGGGGACATTTTACTAAAACTGCTTCTGGCTCTATGCTAATTCTAAAAATGCCAGCCTTCATTCTTCTATGGTCTTCAGCACTATGAAAAGTGGTATATTTATTGCAAAGTTTGTTTTGTCTCTCTTGCTCTGTACAAACCGGCAATGAAAACTGAGGCTGAAAATTTATTTTAAAGAAATTCCACACAGGGGGCTGGAGAGATGGCTCAGAGGTTAAGGCACTTGCTTCCAGTGCCTAAGGCCCCCGGTTCAATTCCCCAGGACCCACATAAGCCAGACCCACAGGTGGTGGCCCTGGTGTTCTCTCTCTCTTTCTCTCTCTTTGTATCTCTCTGCTTGAAAACTAAATAAAATATTTTAAAAAAAAAAGAAAGAAATTCCACACAGGGACAGATCCCAGATGGGCACAAGAGACCAGAGAGGACTAAAATTGCACTCCTCTTGGGTCTTTCCAGCATTCCAGCTGCCACTGTGGCTGCTGCTTTGTCCTCTCTACCCCTCCCTCTCCTGTTGGGGGATGCCAGGGCCCATTACTCTCAGGCTCAGAGCCCACCCCTGAGCATAATCCTGATGGCCCTGCCTTGCTGAACCAGGGAAACTGCAAACATATCAGGGTCCTGAGCCGAGAAAAAAAAGCATCAATCACAAGTCTTTGTAAAAAGATTAAAGCCTCCTTATAAAAATATGTCATGATTGTTTTAATCTATGTTTTATCTCTTTATGGTGCTATTGAGCTGCAAACAGAAGACAACTTCAAGATTTATGCTTAAATTCAAAAGTAAGCTCTAACCTGCTTTCATATTTTGGAATTACGTTTCAGAAAACTTAAAAGAGGTTGCAAGAATCAGTAAATGATAAAGCCTGTATATATATTCTAGATAAAATTTTTTTTAAAAAAACATCAAATTTGATCTACTCTTTTTAAAAATATTTTATTTATTCATTTTTCAAGCTGAGAGAGAGAGTGAGAGAACAACCTTGTGGGTCTGGTTTATGTGGGTACTGGGGAATTGAACCAAGGGCCTTAGGCACTGGAGACAAGTGCCTTAACCACTGAGCCATCTCTCAAGCCCTTGATCTACTCTTTTGTAAAAGCTTATTTCAAGAGGCTTCTTAATAATAATATATATTTTAAGACATTGTCTTTCCCACAGAAGTTAGCTAACATATTCAAACCACCACTGAGGAGTATCCTCAATGAATTTGGATTAAAATATATAAAATAATATGAGGAAATGGGACAAACATGTGAGTTGTTCATGCAAAAAAACTGTGCTTTAATAAAAGTTTTGATGGTAGTTATGTGTAGCTGGCTTGCGTGGGTACCCGGGGAATCGAACCCGGGTCCTTAGGCTCTGGAGGCAAGCACCTTAACCACTGCGCCATCTCTGCAGCCCTTGATGGTAGTTATGAGATAAGCTGATTAGAAGGATAAACTGGAAGGGAAACTTTGATGTTGGATGTTAAACATTTGATGACAGAAAGAGATTACAGGATGGTTACATAGATTTCAAGGGAAAAGCATGTGGATAATGATATCAGCAAATGTAAACAGAGAGTTTAAAGAAATAGAAATGACATTTAAGCAGTAACAAAAATTTAAATGTACACACATATATATTCTCATCTGCTTTTTGACACCCGAGGGTACATCTACTAGATAAGACTTTTACTAGACCAGAAGATAAAAGAGGTAAACTGAATCTTTAAGTTTTGATCAGACTTATTAGGATGGATAAAACTGAGGGCTTTTAAAGCTAAACTGAATGTGTTGTACTTTACATATGATTATTAATTTGGGGGTCAGAGACAGACTGTGATAGTCAAGACAGCTGTCCCCCACAAATATGTTCTGAATGCTTATAGGAATGAGAAAGAACTTTGTGGGGACTTTGCCAGAATCAGTTTGTGTGAGAGACGTGCTCTGCCCCCTGTGTCCTGAGAACTTGTGCAGGGCTGCTTTATGCAGAGTGGACTAGGAGGAACAGAGACGACGCAGGAAAAAAATAAAATCTCTGGGCTAAAACTGCTGCCTGTTCAGCTGCAATTGTTTGAGAGATTGCAGCCACCAAGACTGGACCAACGATCTCCATGGGGACACAGGGAGAATGTGGACTCTTAAAACAAGGGGCCTGCAGCCGGGCGTGGTGGCGCCCGCCTTTAATCCCAGCACTCGGGAGGCAGAGGTAGGAGGATCGAGGCAGGGTCTCGCTCTAGCCCAGGCTGACCTGGAATTCACTCTGTAGTCTCAGGCTGGCCTTGAACTCACAGTGATCCTCCTACCTCTGCCTCCCGAGTGCTGGGATTAAAGGCGTGAGCCACCACGCCTGGCTACCTCTCCTCTTGATTCAAGAGGATATGGAGACCCAGAGATGGACTCCAATGTGTCTGCATAGTCAACACAGCCTTGACTTATCCCAGCAGATGACACCATGCAGAGTCACAGAGCTCTTCACAGGTCTCACCTACAGAGTCATCACTGACCTCTAAAATATAAAACATTGTTAATTTTGGCTGCCTACATGGTCTTAAACACCAGTAAGAAAATATAACCACAAAATAATATAATATCAGTAAAGATTCAGATTAGTTGGCTCCCCTGTCTGATACAGACTTACAATATTAAGCTCTTATATTAACTTGTATCTTCTTCTGCCTCTGTCTGGACCTGATTATCCAGGCACTGTTTACTTTAAAATTCTTTGGGCAAAAATCCAGAAATTGTCCTCATTGGTTATGTTTACCTATTGATTATTGATCTGTATTAGTCCAATCTCTACTTGATATGCTTTACAACAAAAATGTTTATGTAAAGATAATTTGCTAAAATTGAGAATGCCAGCTGTTTAACAATGTCTCTTTGCTTTGAGTTAGAGAAGAGAGCCCCAAAACTTAGAAGAAGCATCTCCAGTATTCGAGATGACATAAGTCAAGGGGGGAATGAGAGGCCATGAAGAAGGTCTGTAAAACTGCTTATCTCTAGGACTCTAATCTGTTCTGACCACCTGGTATCCAACCTGGGGCCGTAATGGCTATAAAGAACACAATGGAAATTTCCTCCTTTTCAATGAGTAAGAGGAAGCAGCTACAGTCAGAGGATGTTTGAGGGAAACATTACAGGAATCTCCTCTGATTCAGTAACTAAAAAGAAACAGTAACAATCAGGGGATGCTTCACTGGAGGAGACACACAGATCAGGCCTTCTGGCTCTCTTATCAGGGATCCACATAAGCAGATAAGGAACCAATCACTCCAAAGCACATCACCCTCATGATGGAATTCCAGTCCCCCTACCTTGCTTTAAAAGGAGCCTGCGAGTTCCATTTAGGGTCCCCTTCTTGCTAGGAGGTGGACCCCTGCATGCTGGTTTGCTATCTCGAGATATAAACACATGCTTTTGCATAACTGAGTGGTGGTCTTCATTGGGATGATTTGTGGACCCTAACGGTGGGTGTGTGCATGTACTCACGTGGGTCAGAGGTTGACAGTGTCGAAGGTGGGTGTCCTTTTTTGTAACGCTCCACCTTATTTTTTTATTTGTTTTGTATGAGTCTGCCAAGGTCTCTTGCCACTGGATAGGAATTCCAGTCTGGCTTATAGGGGTGCAGATCATGTTCTCAAACTGAGGGAACCCTGGACACACACACAGACACACACTCACACAAGAATTGAACTTGGACATTGCAAGCAAGCACCAAGACCTTTATCTTCCGAGTCATCTTCCGAGCCCCTCCTTGTTTTTTTTTGTTTTTTTTTTGAGGGTTACTCACTGAGCCGAGCTAGTCAGTGAGCACCAGGTATTCCCTATCTCTGGATTACAGATGTGTGCTGGGATCGGAACCTAGGTCCTCAGGCTTGTGCAGCAAGCACTTTACCACTGAGCTGTCTCCCCTGCTTGCATCTCTCTCCTCCCTCCCTTCCTCCCTAAATCAGTCAGGGTTCTCTAGAGGAACAGAGCCAACAATGAATTGTAGTGAGTAAGGGGGTTTATTGAATTAGCTCACGCAGTCCCACGGTCGCAGTCTGCAAGCCCAAGAGTCAAGGTACCTGTAGCTACTCAGTCCACATGACTGGATGCTCATCAGTCCTCATCCAGCACTGAAGGTCTGAAGGCTTCCTGGGGAGCCTCTGGTCTTCATTCAGGCTGGAAGGCTGAGGAAGCTCCGTTTCAGTGCCAA